>CANSGD010000044.1:600000-763141 GCA_947645195.1 Patellifolia procumbens
CTCTTAACCTCCCATTATGAAGTATCGTTTTTGAAGCCTTCATCTATTTTGTAGCCTCATATGGTGACCTTTCATATTGATGAAAAATATATCTGGTTGAATGGATTTATGTGCCTTTTTGCATTTGTATTGATGTGTTAAATCTAAATTCTTGTATAACAGGTATGCAGAAGGCTTGGAATTAGCACCAAAATGCTTGACAACTTGACCAATACTATGGTCTCTCGATTTGGTTTGCATCAGCTTTCAGAAAACCGTAAAAGAGGGTCCGCTTATCGATTTTGGACACGAGGAAACTTTTGTCCTGAATTACCTAATTCTTCATTCAACAGATTACAAGACGGTCCTGAAGGTCATCAATTAGCTTTAGCTCCAGTTCAAGACCCATCTGACTGTGTAAACTCAGAAAGAGCCATTGCTGACATGGAAGCCTTGAATTCACAAAAATGGCTAATTAGAGAAAATACAGAAAACAGAGACGGTGAGAAAGAACATAAGCATGACTCTCAGCAGGGCAGAGGATCGGTCCAAATGGTTGCTTGTCCTGGAGGTTCACCAGGTTTAGCAGATGATATGAGCATTATTGTACCTGGTTCAGCTCATGGAATTGAAAGTAATAGTGCATCTGAGGCTTCATCTAGTCCATTACCCAAGCCATGTTACCTTCAAGAAGGTCAAAGGTATCCGTCCCTAACTAGTGCCCAAAGGGAGATACGGATACTTGAAAGGATCAAGGTTTGTGTTTTTTCTTTTTGAATTTGTCAGGCTCGAGTACGGTCATATGCTATGTTACATGGACTTGGGTTACCCATGTTGAACATGGGTTCAAGTCTAAGTGTCCGAATCGTCTATTTTATGAAAATTTCCCTTGAATTCAGCCAAAACTGAAGTTTCAAAGTATCCATATCCATATCGGAGTATCAAGGATACGACACGGGTACTGGTGGTCCTCTTGTAATATGAAGAGTCTGATAAGCACAAGTCATACGTCAATCATCATCATCGTTGATCTTACAGCATGATATAAAGTTACCACTCCCTCCATTTTCTTAATGAGTGTCTTTATTTACTTGCTACATTTCCTTTTTTGACATATGGTCTCCACGCTATTCACCTTTCAATCCACTTTTCCTCATTTTCCTATACTTTTTCTACCCGTTCTATCCACCTTTTTTCATTTACCAGCTGGATTAGCTATGCTGCTATGGCCCTGTCAAGGTGTTCGGGTGTATTGGCAATTCCTCAGTTAGGGTTTTCCTCTAAGAAGTAGTGGTCACTCTTAATCTTTTACCCTTTCCAACACACTAATAATGCATCTCTTACAAACCTTCCTAAATGCAAATATAGCAAGTAAATGGAGATAGAGGAGTATATAATAGTGAATACAGAAAAAGATGTTTGATACTTCCTATGTTTTCTTTTAAGTGCTACATGTACTTTGATGCAGTTTTAGAAGTGTGATAGACTAGATAAATGGATGAATTTGTTTTATATTTTTTTACTCATTATAACTTAATTACCCCTCTTTACAGTGTTAAATATTTTATATAAAAAAATACATCTGTTTACCTAGTCTTCCACACTCCTAAAACTATGTGCCTAAGAACTTGGTAGTACTTAAAAAGTAACAGCGGAAGTATATAGCTAGATACCGCTATCTTATTCTATAATTTCCAAGGAGTACATATGGTTTCAGGGTCTTTATCTTGTTTATGCAGAGGCCCCAGTGAGTTATGAGACTTTGTAAAATTTGTGACAAGCTGTGTCTTAATATGAGTAGCTATATGTTACCTTTTGAAATGACTGGAGAAATGATCATATTCTGAATAGGTCAACATAATGGGATCAGGTAATGATGTCTAAGGAGGTTGCTGAGTTCTGAGATTGGATTGTCACTAAGCTAGTGGAAGTAAAGCTGTAAACTTTAAAAGCTTTTGTTAGAGGTTCTAAAAATTTCTGAAATTTGGCTTCAATTAATGATGTTTATTGAGTATTGATTTCTTCTATGGTGTGAAGAATTATATAGTTGATCCAATTCCAATTGACTAATGCATCATTTCGGTAGTTCTTATGGTAGTGATAGCTGTTAGCAACAGCCCTTCGGTCTTTTGCTGTCCGCATCAGCACTTCTGTATATTCACTCAATACTCGTACAATATTGTCATCTCTCTGTCCTCTTTACTTGCAGACTGAAAAAATCATCATAAAACCTGAGCTGCAACGTTGGCTTGAAAGTTTTGAGAAGGATAAGAAGACAAGAATGGACAGGAAAACCTTGACACATTGTCTGAAAAAGCTTGAACAGGAAGGGAAGTGTAAGCTCATGGTTTTTAGCATACCAGGTGTCTCAAATTGTGGCCACCACCGTGAAATTCTTGTGGTTCTTCATCCATCTGTTGAAGGTTCAGCTAGGGAATTGTCAGACCAAGTGCATGATAAACTGAGAACATTTGAGATGCAAATTCGCGGTGCCGTATCTCATTCAAAGAAGGAAATACCTATTCCTATACTTCATGGCATTGAGAGGATTCAAATCAATGCAAACTCAGATGCTCAAAGTGTCAAATCAGAGGTTATGCGTGCTAATGGATTTGTCTTGGCAAAAATGGTTCGCACAAAGCTCCTACATCGATTTTTATGGGGTCATGTGAATAATTCTCCTGCATGCACTGAGATATCATCAACAGAAGATATGAATGTCTTAAAAAACCCAAACAGCTCTTGTCTCTTGTTTGAGTTGGATGGTGCTATCAAGGCTATGCCTTTTGAACTGTTTTTGCAAGTGGTTGGTTCTGCTCTAAAATGGACCGATATGATTGAGAAGTGCAAGACTGGTCTTCTTCTGTCTGATTTGTCAGATGTCGAGTACAAAAGTCTGATGGATACCCGAGCAACTGGAAGGCT
The DNA here is from genome assembly GCA_947645195.1 of Patellifolia procumbens. Taxonomy (NCBI): domain Eukaryota; kingdom Viridiplantae; phylum Streptophyta; class Magnoliopsida; order Caryophyllales; family Amaranthaceae; genus Patellifolia; species Patellifolia procumbens. Next base: position 602,905 of record CANSGD010000044.1, read on the forward strand.
GTCGTGGCTTATTGATATTTTGCGTCGTCTAAAGGTATAATAGGTTTACACCTTTGTTCCACGCTTGGTGAACACTTCTCTTTGCTTTTGCTGGAGTTTGCTTTTGCATATAAGTGCATTTGTATATAGTTTGGAAAAAAGACTATCAGTTATAGAGAGGTTGTGCAGGCTGCATTTTCTTATAAATATGTATGTATACTTGTCACATCTTCTTGATTAAAATTGACCTCTAGATATTAGTTTTGTGCTACCAATAGGCACTTCTATTTGGCCTCATCTGAAGTTGGTGAAAATTTTAAACCTGGAGTTTCATCTGGTCGTTGATCATTCCTTTCTCCTGATAGACCATGATGCTATATGTTTTTCTTGTCACCATCTGCTTGATTGAAATTGACCTCGAGAGATGAGTTATGTGTTACTGATGGGCACTTTTATTCTACCTTTTTCTTTGGCCACATTTGAAGTTGGTGAATAATTCAAACCCAGAGATTTCATGTGGGTGTTGATCATTCCCTTGTTCTGGTGGACCATGATGATATATGTATATGCTTGTCACCATCTGCTTGATTAAAATTGGCTTCTACAGATGAGTTATGTGCTAATGATGGGCCCTTTTTAGTCTAGCTTTTTCTTTGTCCACATCTGAAGTTGGTGAAAGTTTCAAACCTAGAGACTTCATCTGGGTGTTGACCATTCCTTTGTCCTGAATCCTGATAGCCCATGATGGATCCCAGAATTCTATCCCTTCCATAAATTATCATTTTTCCTGTCGTCACCCTTCCATAAATTATCATTTTTCCTGTCGTCATTGTTATTTGGTAAATTTTCCAAGACGAGCCATCGCTTGAATGGCACCCTTTTGGAAAATCGGTGTTGTTTGGAATGCAGACACAGTAATACTAGAGGACAGCTGGAGGATTAACGGAAACCTAATATCTGCCTTCACTACTTAAGGGACCGCTCAAATGTTCTCCAAGCTATCTGCCCTAAATCTTTAAACAGCATAAGCCATTTACTTTTCGCACCAATGATCATGAGCTAAGTAGAGTTACTGGTAGGTGACAGTTCTCACTTCTCCAGCAAGCACATTTCAGTCTGCATAATAATCAAATTGATGAAAATTGTTTTTAAAGGGACTCAATTTCAATGTGAGACTAAATTTTTTGACTCAATTTATTGCTTTATCTGATATCTTCACTGAAGGTAATTTCCCTGTTATTGCTCCATGGATTTCATCGACTTAACTGATTAGATTTTCTGCCAGAAAAGTCAACTTCGTCTAGTACTACTGATCTTGTTAGTTTGGCTGGTCCACATGTGAAAGGATGAATTGTTCCTCTGATGCCTAACATTTTGATATTCATGTGTAACTTATAGTTCAGGCATCGAGAGGAGGTTGTTTCCAGATTTGATTTCATGAAGTGCTTAAGTTTATCATGGACTAATTCTTTAAAATCGTCACGTCGTATCGTGCACACCTTTTGCCATAATGAGAATTTGTACTTGAAAAGATAGCTGAATTTCATGTTTTTTTTGTTTTCTCTAGCTAATCCGGCTGGTCGCTGATGAAAGTCCTAAGGATGCTACCAAGATTTCACATGCGAAACTTATCTATGCTTTAGAGCTTAAACCATACATTGAGGAACCATCATCAGTGGACTTGCTGCCTCGAGGCTCGGGGTCTTTTGACCTTAGACCACATTTCAGGCATGACTTTATGCTGTCCACCAATGAAGCTCTAGAAAAATATTGGCAAACTTTGGAGTATTGTTATGCCGCTGCTGACCCAAAAGCTGCTGCACGTGCATTCCCTGGATCTGTGGTTCTTGAGGTAATGCTCTAATATAAAACATTCATGGGAAATATTCGTATTATACATTTCGTGCTCTCTCTGTTTTGGTTTATTTGGCTGTATGTCTTTGTATGAATATAACACAATTCTACTTTGAGGTAATATACCCTTCCAGACTGTACGTCTTGGTATATATATAACTCAAGCACTTAAATAATCTAGGGAAAGTCTTCCTAGTTGTACTCATTGACCAGCTTATGAGCCATGGTAATATTATCTCTATTTCCTAACAACTCGTGGTAAAAGCACAGTGAGTTTTATTAATTAAGCCATCCTGTACAATATAAATATCAAAAAAATTGCAATTAACCTGCACAACAAGGTAGAGCAAGTAAATTTTGAGATGTTCAACCTCTGAGATTCAAAGAGATGACAGGATGGTTAATTTTAGAAGTTTTCCTGATCAGATATAAATTTTAGAAATTTTAGAAATTCAACCTCAGGATTCGTACTTTAGTTTCACCTATCCTAACCATAGTAGCCAAGTAAGCTAATTTGACCTCGCAAAAAGATCTGCCTCCCACTTCTCTCCCAAATTAACAGGATCAGCTTCCGTGCTCTGTCTCAGTAATTTCGTTCTTTTTCTCTTGAGTCTCGTCCTTTATGCTTTGATTTCTTTGGCTCCCATAATGAGAGCTTTTCTTTTCCTTATTTCTTGCTAAAAAAGAAAGAAAATGCCCTTGCCATAATGCTGTTAAGTATTCTGTGTAGTAACAGCATCTGCTTGCACCAATGTTGTGCAGGCAAGCAGAGGATCATTGGTACCAGCATGTTTCCCGTTTTCTTTTTAATCCTATATTCTCAGCTCATGATTCGATAATTTCAACAATATAAGTTTTTTTCTGCAGGTTTGTCTTTATCGATCATGGACTACAGTCAGGGTTATGAAGGCAGAGCAACGTGATGAGCTCCTCAAGCGCATTAAGGATCAGCAAAGCAAAAAGCTCAGTTTCAAGGAATGTAGAGAAATCGCCAAGGATCTCAATCTTTCTCTAGAGCAGGTGAAACCGTCCTTTGGTTCTCTAGATATCCTATGGCTTAAATTCTTCTACATCCTAGTCTTCCCTGTCTTTTCTCAGATAATTCTTAAGCATTTAAATGTTATTGAATAGTGGGAGAAAACTGGACATATAAACTGTTCATTGGAAGTATTATCAAATACTAAAACGAAACGACTAGATTTAATAATTTATGAGTCAAATGATGAGAGTAAAGATGATGCAACTATTGATATTTTAATTGTACTGAAAGCCTTAGAATGAAGTATATCCATGCAGTGGCAGATCCAGGAATTGACTCATTCGGGCTTGAAATCATTCGGGAAAAAGGTTAAGAGAAATTGGTTAAAAATTTCAATATATTAGTTCAAATTCTAGAATACTACAGATAATTAGGGATTTAACCGTTGAGTTACATTTATTTATAAATAATAATCAATTAAGACAGGTTATCATTCACTTTATCTACGAAATTATCAATATCAATTAAGTATTAAAATAATTAAATCTCGAATATCTAGTAATAGCTCTGACCACATGAATACCTGTGAAAAGTATTAGGATTTTTTTCGATATAATAAGCGATTGTGTGGCACTTCTGAGAGCATGCAAAAGAACTTTATATATACTGAAAAGTTGGTTGAATGTAAGTATATATCATCTAAAAGCTGAAAATCTGAAAAAAAGTAAACATTACTGGTAGATATTAAGTATATCCAAAAATTTAACTATTCAAAAAATAAGAATTGAAAGGAAACCATAATAAATTCGAAAGTAAAGTTTTTATTTTTATAAGATACAAGAAAAGCTTAAGGAACCCTTCTCTCAAGGGTGAATCCTAAGCCGATTTGAATGTAAAGTATTAGAGGTGTCACAATTATTAGAAAGTGGTTTAGCTTTGATTAAAGGGAAAATAAATGTGACCAATATCCAAAATGGTCCCAAAAAATGAAGATTGGAAAAGAAATCGAAAGTAAAGCTTAGAAAAGAAAATGGGTCAATGAAAAAAATAAAAAGAAAAAGAAAAGGAAACTGAAGGAAAATAAAGAATACCTGCTGCATGGAGCTGATCCCGTGTCCCGGTGTCCTTCAAAATTTCGAAGACATGGTAGAACAAGTAAAACCACTATGCTGAACTCCGTCTTCGTTTCAAGTATGTGCAGTTTACTTTTGACCCGGTTTAAACTTTCTTGTTCATTTTCTTATGTAGTTTCATGAGGTGTCGTAGGGTTCAGCTGATTCCACTGAAACCCATACTAGATCTGCAACAGTTTCCATGTTGGTTCCCTAGAGGTGCATGCAATATCTTGCAGATGGATGCTAATAGCAAATAGAATGTTGCTTCTTTATTGTTGACTAAGATTTTGAAATATCAGTCCTGTGATCCTGTCAGATGATTAGGATCACTGCCAAATGATTCAAGTCCAATAGTGGATTATGTTACCTCCAAGGTGTGAGTTTGCGATCAGTAATAAACCTCTTAATGGATCTAGTATAGGGAAATATCTTTTCTAGCCTTTTTATTGCTTTGATATGCATGTACGGGGAGAAGTTGTAAAAACTCCGTCTTCTGTGCCACTTACATACGAAAAGTTTTCCTTTTCTCTTCTACTTCATTCTCCTTACCTAGATTGGTGTAGAAACTAGAAAAACTGCTAGGAGATAGAGTGAGCATTGCTTAAAAGTCGGTAAAGTTTGTCCTTGCCGACTGTAGATAGCATTTGAACAATCTCAAATGCAGCGAAGGAACTATCAGTTATTGATTAAGTAAAGTGGTCTATTAGCTGCATTTTGTGTTACAGGTGAGAGGTATATGTACTGAGTCCTATTTATCACACACAGGAAAAAGGTATTCTCAGTATTTTTCAACTAGTTCCTGAAATTTGTGTAATGATGTGTAGGTGCTTCGTGTATACTATGATAATCGGCAGCAGCGTCTTAAAAGATTCCAGGGAGACTTGAATATTCAGGGTGTGGTGCCAAATGGTGGAAGCGATAGCCATCCTCAGTCACGCAAACGGAAGGTATCTGCAGAAGGAAGATCAGCAAAGCACACGAAAGTTAATTCTACAAGCGGTCTGTTGAATTGTAATGTTTATTGTATCTTTTTGAGTTATTAGCTGAACCTACTTGCTCATGAATTTGAAGCATGCTTTTTCTTGTTCGGCGTTTGTTTTCAATAATCCCCTGAAGATAGCCAAGAAGAGAACATGGAGGATACTGAAGTTGTTAATCAGCAGGAACCCCAAGAGTCATTAATTGGCCAGCGTAGCATGCCAATGCTGAGACAAACACGTCAGCAAAAGTTTTCATGGACAGAAGAAGCAGACAGGTATATCAAAACAATGAGGTTTTTAAGTTATAACTTCAAATATAGCTGCTTTCTTTGGTGCTTACTGCTTAGTGACAATTATAATTAACAAGATACGGGTAAGAAAGTAGTGATCTTCGGGCAATGATTTAAATTTGATACTGCTCATATCACTTAATTAGATAGAGGGGGGGTCGACTGCAGGAGTCAAGACTTGACTCTGGTGGTCGTCCACATATTTTGCCTCCATTCTTTATTCCATAGACACTCATGTTTAATAATTGAAAACTGTGCATGTTATGTTTGTTATTCATCATGCATGAGTTTTCTTTAGGAGTCTCATTGCTTTTTCATGTTATTGTCAGGCATTTATTAATTCAGTATGCAAGACAAAGAGCAATGCAAGGTGCAAGGCGTGGCACTGATTGGGCTTCAATAAGTGACCTTCCTGCTCCTCCGAGTACATGTCGCAGAAGGGTATCTACTCTGAAGAGGGACATAAAGTTCAGAAAATCTTTGATGAGGTTGTGTAACTTGCTTACGCAGCGTTATGCTCAGCAGCTAGATAATGAAAGTAACTTAACGATCAATACAGATTGTGGTCAAGAGTCTGATTGTCAGGGACAGCACTGGGATGATTTCGAGGATAGTAAGATTAAGTCAGCCCTTCATGAGGTTCTTGTGCAGAAGCAGATGATGAAATTGGACTCCGCCAAGAGAAGTGAAGTAACATCTCAGGTTTTTTTTGAGTTCTTAAGATTTAATGTACAAGTATCCTCTATGCTATATAACTTGAAAAGATGATTAGTTCAAGAGTTAGAGTTCATTAAGCCCACCCATCTCTCAAACTTTTTCAGTTCACTCTTTGTTAATCTATTTATCAACCTGACTGTAGAATGCTTCCCTTATTCTTTTAGCTGGTCTTTTCGTTCAGCTTGTTGTGACTTGTCCAACTTTTATTATGCATTTATTCTATCCTTTTCAATTTCCATGTTGTCTGTTCACTTAACCAGCGTTTCTCATCCCATGTTATTGTCACGTCAACATGTCCAATGCAATACTATATGTGCTCTAAAGTACTAATGAAATACTATTGCTTAGTTTTTACTTTATAGTATCATTGAAATATTTCATAACTTCTTAATATGATGCTTAACCTTATAATGGAGGGAGCATCACAAGTCTTCTTATTTTCATCCTTTTGAATGTTGCTCCTTTAGTTAGGGAGTAACTGTAATATCTCAAGTCAGAGATTTCTTAAGAACTTACGCTAGTTTTCAGCTCATAAAGTTTTCTTGATTGTAGGGCACCCACAATCATGTGGCAAGTAGTCCTAGTGAGTTTGACAACGACTCGGAAAGGCAACAGATTGAATCCACTCGAAGATCCAGACGCCAGCGCCTTACACAGAAATTTGTCATGCATTTGAAGGAGGGTGTTAGCGTTTTGAGACGAATGAATCAATCATTAGCTATTTCTTGTGCTGTTGAGCTTTTAAGCTGGTCTTCTTGACCAACTCAAAATCAGCAGAAATGCCAAACTTGCTTGCAGAAACTTTAAGTTGCTATTCAGAGCACGACCTTTTCTCAGCTTTTGACTACCTCAGGCAGAAAAAAATCTTGGTTAGCCTTTTTAGCTATGTTTTAAGCTTTGTGCTGCTATTTCTGTCATCCAGGCGTCTAAGTTGAATTATCTACGTACGAACATGACTTGAATTGCATTGGCACAAACAAATTGTTTCAAGCTCCAATGCTTAACTTTGCTGCATGCCTTTCAGATTTTGTTCGACTCTTTTAGACTGCTCTGTTGCAGGCTTGGTAGCTTGCAAAGCTGCATATGACTCAAGTATTAAGGCAAACTCTAGTGTCTAGTGGCGTGAGGGAATTAGGTGGCATTTGTTGGAGTTAAGAAAAAAATCTGCCTTCTTCCCCTCCCCCAGCCACAAAGAAAAAGAAATGGAAAATAGGACCATGTTTTTTTTATGCTCGTGCTTATTCTTTGGAAACTATTGCTCCTGTATATATGTCATTTCTATTGGTAATGGATGCTGTTTGTGGGGCTAACTTACTGTGTCTTACAGATTGGAACTGGTCCCAGTCAGCCATTTGTACTCTCTCAAAATTTCCTGAGGAGTCTTTCATTGTCGCAATTTCCAGCAAATACAGGCAAGCGAGCTGCTAAGTTTAAAAACTGGATACGTATAAAGGAGAAGGAATTGATGGAAGGCACGGTCGATCTACCTTCAGATCTGCAGTGTGGAGATGTTCTCTATTTGTTCTCTTTAGTTTCTTCTGGAGAACTGTCCATTTTGCCAGTTCTTCCTCTAGAAGGTGTCGGAGAGGCTGAGGACTCAAGAAGTACAAAACGCAAACATGATGAACATGACTTTGATGACAGTGGTGTAAGCAAGAAACATAAATGCCACTCTTTCCAAGAATGTGAGATCTTTACCCGCCGAGAGAAAGGCTTCCCTGGTTTAAAAGTTTCACTGAGTCGTGTGACAATCTTGAGGTGTAGCGTTGTTGAGTCTTTTAAAGATGAAGATAATGCATTCATGTTTAGTAAAAATGATCAATTCTATGCGACTCTAGGTCAGAAAGTTAGCTGCACAAAATCCTCTATTCATAGTGTCAAAGAACCTCCTGATTTTGCCAGTATTATCCCAACTACTGTTATTTCCGGGGATTCATTATGGGAAGTTATGGCAAACTACACTGTTCAAGATCTGGCCAAACACAGTGACAAAAATTGTGCTCAGTTGCATCCAGAGCTTATCAAGACTGCGTATAAAAATGTTCAGAAAGCTGGTGACCAGGGCTTAAGTATGTCTAAGATTTCTGAGTGTTTGGGCATGCAAGGTATCTATTGTGGAATTGGGTTTATTTTTCTACGATAAAGGGCTTGTTCTCTTTGGGTGAAAGCAGTTGAACTGAACTGAAAGGAATAGTGATATGTGACCGTAAACGTATTGTGTTGAGCTGATCTGAACTGAAAATAAGTTGGGGAGAACAAGCCCTTTCCCCTTTTGAAAAATCATACTAATTTTCCGGTTGCTTTTTCTAGGTACGACTGTGGCTGAAGATGTTGTTGATGTGCTTCAATTATTTGGCTTTGTATTGAAGGTTAGTGCACAAATGATTTCTGGATGTAAACCTAATGCCTATCTATGGTGTCTTTATTAAAGGTGAGCTAATTCTAAAATCTTCGTTTATAGGTTAATGGTTACCATTCTGTTCATGTTGTGGATGGTCAATACCGCACCAAGTACTTTGTGACCTCAAAAGCATCTTGTTCTCAAGATCTTGGATTGGCTTCATCTTCAGTTCCTCAGAAGGATGAGACACACATGGTTGAAGAGAATGCAATCTGTGAGGATGAAGTGAATCACAAAAATGAAGGTGAAGCATATAGTCTAAATCTATCCAAAGAAGTGTTGCCGCTCTCTAATGCAGTTCAGGCTCATAAAAAGCCTCAAGGATGCAGTACCACTGGTACAACATCCAGTGTTGGGAGGAAGGAAATTCAACTCTTTGATGACCCAGTTGCTACTTTTCAGCCAATATTACCTTGGATAAATGGCGATGGAACCATAAATGGGATTGTGTACAGGGGGCTTACTCGTCGTATACTTGGTGTTGTGACTCAAAATCCTGCCATATTGGAGGTATCGTCCTATGCTCACAATTTCGTTTTCCTTTTTATTTGGGGGGGGGGATCATAGTCGCGGGTCCAAGGTCTCTGCTGGTACTGGGCTCTGCCAGACCCAGACATATTTGCGGGCCCATGGTCTCTGGTGTGTGCGCGCCAGGGGGGGGGGAGGCTATTGTCTTACTGATATACATTTAATGTATTATTTCAGGTGAAGCTGAATGTTAATGTTGTTTTAGAACCATGCAATGTTAGCTAGCTATTTCCTATCGGATGTTACCCGTGGGAGGATGTTGGGAAATGGTCCCTCAGTGTATCTCAAGAAGATATTCTGATTGTCTGTTGTTTAGTCCCTTCCTAATTTTTTCGACAATTTATTTTTATGTTTCCAAGAAGTAGAATGTCTGAGTATCTTGTTCATGTATGTGGCATATAGCACTTCTATCTGCACTCTTATATGTTCCTTCTCATTTCTCTTTGATCCTATATGCCATATGTATCTATGCTTCTAATGCTCTTTTTATGATTCTAACAGGATGATATCCTCCGTCAAATGGAAGCATTAAATCCACAGGTATTCTTTCCCTGTCAGCTTTATCTGCTCAACAAGTTATTATTCTTTTGATATTTCGGTTGCTCAACATCCTATCAAACTTCTAGAGTAATGTCTTGATTCAGTGAGATATTTGTGTTGTGAGACCATTTTGTTTCCATCATTAGAATTTTTTTAGGAGTATGCGTTTGACAATTTGCTTTTTTATCATTATCTTCTTTTTGTGTTTGCCACTGAAGCTGAAAATTTCACTACTTGTTGGCCTTGAATTATATAATGGACTAATATTATATAATTGTGTGTGCCTGTGTACTGGGTGAACAACATTTTGGATGCTGCAATTTTACCTTTATGGATTTTTTTTAACTATCTAACTGCTTCGAGGGGAATCACAAGTGACTCCCAGCAATAAATTCCTAAAGTACATGTTTAAATTGACAAAATACTTTCATATACTCCAGTTTCTGCTTTCTTCCTAGTAGATTCCCCTTCTATTCCAAGTATACAGAGTATTAAACAATAGGCCACAACGTCTTCTTGCCGAATACCCCTTGCGTTACATTTTTGTATGAGAAGAGAAGGGATTGATGTTGCTATCAAATTGGATACCTCTATGCGTCTTTTATATACTCTTCTAGTTTTGATGCTTCTTTTATATGCACATCTGTTGATATTTTGTTCACATTTCCTTCAGAGTTGCCGAAAGCTATTGGATTTATTGGTTTTGGATAAACACCTAATTGTTCGGCAGATGAGTCAAAGCACTTCCGCAACACCCCCCGCCTTGCTGGAAAGTCTTTTTGGCAGCCACTTAAAAAAATCTAAGTTTGTTCGTCGACAACATTACTTTGCAAATCCGATGAGTACTTCATTACTGTGATGTTTAAGGTTTGGCTTAGCGTAGCTGTCATATAACTTTCAGGAGCTCTGTTGAGCAGTCTTCTCTTTTGGTGTCAAGGAGGGGAATTGGCCATCTCTGCTTCTGGTGGTTGAGCCCTTAAGCGAACAATATGTACAGTTTCTATCAATGCTGACATATGGTTCTACTGTTGTAACTTCAGATTTTCTAGTCATCTAGAAAATTTGTATCTAGCTACGTCATGGACACCATCAATATGGCTCTAAATTCTTCGCCTTCATTTGAAGTTTTTGTTTTTTGTCATTAGGAAGTTCGTAAATTTGCCCAATAAGCCATTCAATTCAGACCAGTTCTCCAATTGATTTAAATTCAGGTTGGTAAATTTACGTTTAGATTCAAAATCTGGTAATGCTGTTACATTTCAGGCTTAATGTGGAAGAATTAGGGCTGGTATTAGTATTCAGATGCAGCCAACAGATAGCAAGGATTCCATTAAGTAATGTCTGCATTAGAGGTGCTGGTCGAGTTGAGATGTCCACAAGCACTTGACTCAAGACCTTAACGAGTTTTCCGAGATCTTAACAAGTACTACTATAATTATTTCGAGAAAGTTATGAAAAGATCGATAATTATATTATTCCAGTTTTCATTTTCACCTGTCTCACAAGTCACATTACTCTTTACATTTTCATCTTTATAAAAGATGCGCAATAATTTAACACTCCTTATGTGAGTTTTGTCCCAAAATTGTTGCTACATGAGCTTTTGGCTCCATCTTTTAGGGAGGAAAAATAATAAAGAGCAAAAAGTGGGTGGATAAGTGTAGTGTTCGACGTTAAAGGAAAAGTAGGGAGGACGTATGTCCAAAAAAACAGTGTGGCAACTAATTTGGTTCATAGAAAAGAAATATGTAGAGGGTGTAGACGTGTAAGTCTCTATTAATCTAAATTAACTTTTCTTCTACCACGTCTATTTTTTCAATAAAATAACACTCAAAAACCATTTTTCATGTTTTAATCTTTGTTCAAATATAGTAATTGAGTTGATTTCTCATTGCTTGCAAATTTTATTATATACTACATGGGTTTTTTCGTATAACCTCAATGTATGATTACTCATATATTTGATTTCCTTAGTTTCCTTATTGGTTTTGCTTTCTTCAGAATTTTCAACGTGGGGCGTGAACTCATCTATTTGACTCCACCTGTTTTCAAGTCTAGTCGAACACAGCTTTAACCCTCACTCAACCCCTTAATTAGGGCCCCTAGTCTGCATATAGCATAGGCACATTCCTGATGATACTGCAGCATCCAAAAAGGTTATCATTCTACAGCAGATAATTATAATGCCATGAGTTTGGAAGTACACAACGACCATTAAACTCAACACTATTTTTTTCTTCTTTTCGAATGTTTGTTTCCAATGCATGACACAATCGGGCACTATACTATCAACCTAACTCTTTGGCCATCCTCCCGAAGTGGAATACAAACATACACGAACTGAATTCTATCCTGGAAACAAAATCAACATATTATTATGTGTGACTATAATTATTCACAAGTACGTTGAATCTCTCAATCGCGACACAAGCGGCTCCAGACCGTATGTAGTGTGAGTTCTTGCTTTAAGCAAATGAAAGCTGCAGGCTTCTGAGGAAGACAATTCAGCCAGACAGGAAGGGAACATGAGCGAGTGTAGTAGGGAGCGAGATGTTGAAGTTATGAATTGCCAAATAAGTTGCGATTCCAGCTGCATAACCCGCAAAAGCAAAACCACTCACCTACAAAAAGACCACCAAAATGTGATAAACCCAATAAACATAAGTATACTGGTAAAAATTAGCTGTCATTAAACTGCAGATATTACCTTCCTCAAGTACCAAAAAAAGTCTATCTTTTCCATGCCCATAAAGGCAACTCCAGCGGCAGATCCTATAATTAACATGGAACCACCAGTACCAGCACAAAATGCAATCAACTGCCAGAACTCAGAGTCTTTAGGGAAAGAAGAAACATCATACATTCCCATTGTTGCTGCAACAAGGGGAACATTGTCTATAATCGCTGAGAAAACCCCTATTGCACTAGCAATCAACTCGATGTTCGGTATATGGGCATCAAGGTAATTTGCCAGCTCTCGAAGGATTCCTGCTGCTTCCAAACTGCAGCCACAATTAATAGAATAAAAATCACACTATCAGAATAACAATAAAAATACGTAAATGTAGAATTATAAACTGCCTGATCACCCAAACGGAGCAAAGAGACAGCATGAATAACACAGTTCAATTGAAGATGTCAGCACTAGGACAAATGGATTTCATGGTTACCTGCTTACAGACAAAAGAATCCCAAGGAAGAAAAGAGCCCCTTGAGTATCAATTCGAGATAAAGCTTGAGGCACTTTCAATCTCTGCCTTTCAGATTCACCATAGTGAATGGCATCTGTTAATAGCCAAAGAACACCAAGTCCTAAGAGCATACCCATGTATGGAGGCAGACCAGTTAGGGCTTTGAACACTGGAACAGAGACCAAAGCACCGATACCCACAGCAAAAACAAGCTGTCCTCGAGGTGCCATCTGCTCAGACGCCAAGACGCTGGAAGATTCGGGTCCTTTTCCATTTACTTCACTGTGAAGCAAGGAAGATATCAACTAAGCAAAATTTCTTCTCAGCTGGTGGTAACTACTGGACAGGAGACATACCTTGTAAGAGACATAAGGGCCAATGGAACAGCCAAAGAGACAACAGAGGGTATAATTAAGTCCTGCACATAAACCCAAAAGAAACATCAAGAACTGAAAACCAATTCTGTATTAAAACTAGAAGGAAATGTCAGAAAGGATGAGTTAGTGTCTTAAAAATGGTCTAGACTCCAGACAATATTATAATGGAGAAGAGAGTCAAACATGTGCAACCAACTTTTACAACTTTTCAGATGCAAATCCAGACCAAGAATGAATGTAGAACACATATCGACAGCAGCAATCACCAAAAAATAATCCGATCTGATTTCACTGAATAATCTTTTGCTCTCTGCATAAGTAAAATCATCCTGACCACCAAAGTAGCAATCAAAATACATTTCTCGAGTTTGACACTTAACCTGAATGTATAATGAAGGACAGATAGAAGTGATATGCATCTAAAATATCCTACTTCCAATATGTAAGTAATTTCTCCAGCTCTTCACATAGCAACTGCAAGGAAGAGCAATAGAACATGCCGGACAATGAACAAAATACCTTTGCCAGAAGTATGAAAGAAAGGACTTCTGCACAGAAGTAGATTGAATTTAAGAACTTGTAATTAGCTCACGGCCACCGTCAATAATCTTAGGTGAAGTGCCGAACAGCTCCAAGCCTCCAATACATAACACACTTGCACATAAAATATTAAAAACTGACTTCTCAAGACGCGACAAACCTTCATCGTCGGCAGTGTGGATATCTGACCATGTATCCAGAGCATGGTAGTTGTGACATCACCAATGGGAGTCCAAGCACCCCCAGCATTTGCAGCTATGACAACGACAGCTCCCAGAATCCTGCCAGGGAGTTTAATAAGTGAAACAAGATTGTGGCAGGAGCTAATTGCTGATGAGTAGAAAGTAAAGCTCTTTTTGTCCCCTTCCCGCTTAAAACAGAAAGATTAAACTTCCATATGGAAATTACAGAGCACAAGCTATTTCAGCAAGGCAGAGAAGTCCGGCTGCACGTGCTTTTGAAGCACAATTAACTTTGGGGGTGGATTTGGGGACGAAGGTTCTTAGTAAGATTGTAAGAGCCCAGAAGCACAAAACCTCTTGGGAATCTCTTCTCACTCATCCAGTTTTTTCATATCAACCTTCATGAGTAAGATTGTAAGAGCCCAGAAGGTTGAAAGCTCTTGTCAGCTTAGTTCTTTTGCATGTACTATTCTTATGTGCAGATTAGTTCCCACCCTACTCTAAGAAAGAAATAAAAGAAAGCAAAGGTCCCCCATTATGGTTCCCCTATATGACAACAATCTACTTGACTACTTCTAAGCAGGGAAGAAAATCGCGGATATGGTCGCGTTCGCGGTAACGGTCGCGATGACGCGGGAGCGGCTTGTAACGGTCGAAATGGGATAAATCGCGGTTGACGCGGCGTGAATTTTTTCAAAAATTCACACAAATAGAATTTTAACCTCAAATGACATTTTTGAAATTTTATAAGTATTTTTATAACTTAATTTGACCAAAACAATCATTTGGGTGGGTTACACATATGGTGAATTAAAAATTACTTTAAACATGAGATTCATATCATATTATATATAAAAATTGATACTAAATCATATATACTACTCAACTTGGAAGCCTATGGCAAGTTTTTCTCCTTTCGTTGGTGTGTCCCTATTGTTTTTGTGCTACTATGCATATATTCCCTTTCTTTTTTTGACCAATTTTCATATAGTAACGGAGGTAACGGCATGGTTTAAAAAAACGGCCGTTCCAGAACGTTTCGCCCGTTCCAGAACGGTTTTGAAGATTAACGAACCGTATTTCACCGGTTCAGAACGCTAGAAAAAAAACCCCGTATTTTTACCCGTATTGGCCGTATTCACCCGTGTTGTCACGGACCGCCCGCATTTTCCGTATCAAAACGTGCCCTTGCAAACCTTTTCCAGATTTTGCAGAGGAATCTTATCTTTACTGGGTCTACCACTCTACACTCCAATAATGAAAAACGAGAAAAGAAGGGGAAGAAGAGAACACCACAACAACGTCTATATAAATCAATGAATCTAAATGTAATTAAATCAAACAAAACTGAAAACAAAATTAAAAACACATACCAATTCTGAGAATTAGGGTGGAATATTGAAGTGGGAGAAGAGCTTCGGCATATCTCGAAGCTTGCGCATTTTCCAGATTAGGGTTCGATCTTCAAACAACAAAAATCGAGACTTTGTTCTTGCTGCTGCTTTGCTCTTGCTCCATAATCAGGTAATTATGATTTCTTATTTGTATAATTAAAAATTTTGCAGAGAAAAAATGGAGAAGATGAAGAGAAAGAGAAAAGAAATGGGGAAGATGAAAGGAAAGAGAGAGAGAGAAAAGCAGGATGTGTGAGGGAGATGAAGTTTGATTTTGATGTGATGAAAAAAATGGATCAGTGACGTGTTAATTTATGCTACTCAAATGTTTAGTTTAATAGTATATGTTTTAATTTATGTTTTATGTTTTTAAGTTTTGTAATTAACTTTTTTTAAAATTATGTTACTATGTTATAGAGCATTAATATATGTTATAGAGCATTAATTTTAATTTTTGTTTGAAAGTTTGGTAAATTTGTTGACTATGTTAGATTGTTAGAGTGTATTAATAAATGTTTAATGTAATGGGTCCAATGTTTAACTATCATGTTAGTACTATGTCTTGGTTAAATAAATAATTATGATACTATGATTTACAAATGTGTTTATCTATATTGGTCTATCTATGCTATTATAAATTCTCTCATGTAGCAATTTATTACAATAAAAAAACATTGGGTTTTAACAAATTGCTACTTTTAGAAATTTTAATATATCATTTCAAAATACGAAAAAAAATCAAAGACACAAGCTACATTAATTTTCTATGATACTCTAGTCTAGTTAATACATGTTAGTATATATAATGCATTTTTTGAAAAGAATTTTTTTTGCTGTCTTCTCTTCATTTGTCTCTTCTATTCTACCCTCTCTCTGGCTTCTCTGCTGTGTTATTGTAACAAAACAGGAAAGTAGTATTAGATTAATTTAACATATATGACTAGTTAATATTACATTTAAGTACTAAAGTGTATATTAAGTATTGCAAAATTTCAATTTATCATATTTTCATATGAATTTATGGGAAAATATCATTAAAAACACCAAAAAAGGCATTAAAACTCAGTTCCTGCCGCGACAACCGTATTGCGGTCCGCGACAAACGTATCCGTTCCGTTACACCAAAACCCGAACCGTTCCCGTATCCGTTCCCGTTCCCGTATTTTCGAACCATGTGTAACGGGTAAAAAAAACGCTCTAATGCGGCGAGTCACCGTTACGTAACGGACAACGCGGCGAGTTGGACGTGAATTTCATCGCGACGTTACGTAACGGCATTTCGCGTAACGGCAAGTTCAAAATCCGTTACATAACGGCCGTTACGTAACGTAACGGCCGAGTTTTGTTTCCCTGCTTCTAAGTTATTTCCACCTCCATTATATTGAACCCTCTTGTGTGCGGTACTTGTCACTTTATATGAATCTAAGGCTGCAAAGTGTGAATTTATTTGTACTAAATACATTAGTCATTTTGAACGCACAAACCTAAAGGTTCCAAATCCTATCGTTATTCCTCTTGCACCAACAATTTTTTTAATGACCAAGAACTTACGATCTTCAGAACTCCTAGGATTTATCACACTCTTGGAGCTTCACAATACATAAATTCTAAAGTTAACACTCAAGCCATGAGATCATAAAAGAGAGAAACACTAAAAAACTTCGTGAGCTTACTTGCGGTACTCTGATTGGGGAACTAGTTTCCTTAACAAGGAAACCATGACTATTGTAGATGTCAGGTTGTCAAGAATTGCACTTAAAAAAAATGTCACAAAACCAACCTGCAGAGATAAATAGGGGTACCATTAGATCACCTCATTGTGATATAATCTGTCACATTATTATGATACTAAGTAATTAAAGTCAGCCAGTGCCCATAGATTCAATACAAGGAAAATAATCAGAGACTAATACTTCTATAATTTAAATGAAAAACTTTCTACAGGGATTGCAGGGTCACAAGTAAGGTGGTACTGGGACTTCATCCTGCACATAGATGTTCAAATAAAGAGCAGGAACGCATCCTTTAACAAATGAAGTGATAGATACTTTTTTATGCTCGAAATTTGAAAGTAGAATGTGTTGAGCCTACCACTACAAAATTCTATATTTGAACCCAAACAAAAGGAAATTTCTGTCCTCGGAGGATATTGTAAATTTTCACACCACATGCATCTGAAGTCCAAAGAGCGATTTCCAGATTCAAAACATCACACCAGCAAGGACTATATTCATTTTAGTGCTTTTTTTTCAATGAAGTGACTGACAAGTTGAGCATGTTTCTAAAATGTCTAAAGAACCTATTATCTCATTCAACATACGGAAAGTTTCTAAAAGCTTGTTGTCACAAGCAACTAATACACAATTACACACTATCAAAAAGAGAAAAGCCTACCATGTAAGAAGTGCTCAGATGCATGTAAATCTGCCAGTGGAAAAGAAGATACAAGATACAAAAAATATTGCTTCTACAACAACTCAGAAGTCAACCATAGACCATAATTTCAAGCAGGGTCACATAATTCACTAACCCCCTACGAATTTCGACCTGAAAACATCGAATTATGGTCGGTTTTGGTTTATTTTTTACTCATTTTGAGCGAATTTCGATTTATAAGATCGAATTGTTTATCGAATTATGTGACCCTGATTTCAAGTATGGTATAAAAAGAAAAAGAAAACCTCCCATATATTGTAGTTTAGGTACCTGATAAACTAGCTAAGACCCTATCTATCATAGAGTCTTGAACATGGAATTTTTATTTTATGCTTTGGAAATGCAGGTCTAATGGTTTTTAGCTTAAACTAAGCACAATACTTACCACCCACAAGAGAGTGCGCGGCTTACGTGTTGTTATATTCTCGGTAACAAGCTTAAATCCTTGATGAGCATCAACAATTTCGACAATTGTCATTGCACCCAGCAGGAAGAACACAATTTGACTGACTTCAGCAGTGGCATGTTCTAGCTCTGACAAAACTACCTCAGTAGATGGAGCCTACAAAATATTAAGACATAAAATTAGGGCTCATCTTTAAAAAGGTAGTTAAACATATTAATAGGAGTATGTTCGGGCTTTATGCCTCTACTTTCGGAAGCAGCGCTATAAGAAAAATGAAAGGACCTTAAATTCAAATAAAATGGACTGATCTCCTTAATGATTTAAGCATGTGTACAAATATGTAACTTATAGCATATAAAATGAACAGCTGTTTTAGCCCCTCTTTCATGAAGCACTAGGTTCAAGAAATTTTGAACAAAATGCACATTGCTATTCACTACCAATGCCTTTTTCCCAAGCTGCACATAAGTCCTTATGCAAACTTTAATTGCTCTTACTACTTCCATGAGAAGACACGGAAGGAGAAAAAGATGGTGCTGTGAACATTTTACTAGTAATAAGTGTAGAGCATCTAGCATATTAACAGGTCAAAAAAGGCGTAAACCTTAGTAGTATGTCTAGAGCTTTAAACTATGCAACTACCATTATAACATTTGAAGGGTAACGTAATAAGAATCGTGAGATTATAACCACATTTACACTGCCAAAGCTTCTATGAGTGAAGAAAATCTTACCCCTATGCTTCTGACGACCCACAAGCTGACGGCCATGAGTAATCCTACTCCACTCTTGTTAAACGCCAGAGATTCCTCAAATATTATCCCGGCATATCCAATAACAAATAACAATGCCATAGCAAGATCCTGTATCACAATTTTTCACCAATACTCAAATCATCAGCATATCCACTTTAGACCTACGCCAATATATATACATATATAAGAGCAAAGCCTGCAACAATGCAACTTAAAAATCAAAAAAGTGTAACAAAAATGAACCTGATTAGCAGCAACCCAAGAATGACTAATAGCTGCTCCACCCGTCAAAGCCGCAGCCAAAATAGCAAGAGCCTTCAGCAAGTCAGTCTTTGGCTGGTAATTAGCTTCTAAATCTTGGGAGCTTGTTTCGTCAACTGAACATAAAGGATCACATTCTCCTGATCTTGGTGTCAGCTCCTGTGAATTTAAGAAAAAGGTCCCGTCAAGATTTCATGGTGCGGAAGACTTTATTCATCCTCTATGGCTATGCAACTATGAGCATTTACATGAGTGTAAGATAATTCCAAGCAGTTATGCTAAATGGGTATGCGGTATGCCTACAGGAAACCGACATGCATATGTAACTCCAACCATCTTCTGAAAAAAATTTCAAGTCTTTGGCCTACATTAAAAGACGCAAGTGAATAGACCTGTGCCAAAAAGCCGCATCAAACAAAGGGTTCTTTCACTTCTTTGTGATAAAACGAAGATTGCACACACCACGGACAAGCAGCGGACTACAGCCAGAATATGTTACTCGGACTTGGGTACTCATGTTAGACATTTATACATCTCCTAATACAGTCAGAGACAGATGGACTATTTGACGAAAAAATTCCATGTTTTTCGTCCAAAACAAAGTGTCACTGTCTATGCCTACGTCAAAATTTCTAGAATTCTTTTTTTGAGGGGGTGTCAAAATGTCTAGGATTCGACATAGGTATTTGAGTTGAAATAAAGTGTCTCGGTAACATATCACAAAATAACAGTGATTCTGGATTGGTCTTGTGATAATTCTAACAGTCTTGGCCAACCTCCTACGCATCAGGTGCTGCGTAGTGCAAACTACTCGACTTTCCCCCAGACGTTGATAGACATCTACCCACTACCAATAAACAATTTAAAAAACAATTCTCGCGGCTGAATTGGAATCCAATATCTCTCTTATGTATTAGTAGTATGAGTAAACAAAGTTGTACCGACTTTCCCTTCTAGATAATGAAAGTATCCCTCACTATTTATATCCAATTCCACTAATCATGCAATCATTGTCTATATCCCACAAAAAAAGCTAAAATGTATAGTACATGATTATACATTAAGAAACGAAAGCTAGAATAAATCGATTGATTGCATCGTCAACCATAAGAAAGACCAGGATTAAGACTCCATTTGGTAGGGTGTAAAACACTTTTAGATGAAAATGGTTTTCCATGGAAAACCTTTCACATTGGAAAATTCATTTTTATGAAGGTTGTCCGTTGTTTGGTTGCAACTTGCATGTAAAATGATTTTCCATTTTAAGAATTTTTCGTTGTTTGGTTGAACTGAATTACTTCATTTGTGAGGGAAAATATTTTCCTTCCACTTATGATGGAAAATGGTGTCCTCCCAATTTCGGGGGAAAATGTTTTCAATAAGGTGAAAAATGGTTTTTCACCCCAAGTTTTACATTAAAATTTTTCTACTCTAAACCAAACAATGTAAAATGGAAAAAGAGTTTTCAAGAAAAACGTTTTACACCTACCAAACGGATCCTAAAGTAAAAAAGATATCTTTTCCATAAAGTTGAACCTCAAAATCTCCAAATAAGTTTTGTTTTTCCTTTTTTTTTTTAGGTGATCCAAATAAGATATAATTAAGTAATAATCAACAGATTGCCTTATTGTTTACGAACGGCCATTAGATTATTAGAAGCAATTATTCCTATCTAAAAAGGTAAAAACTCAAACATTATCCACTATATAGTCTTACACCATCAAATAATCAACACAAACTGTCCTAGTTTTAAACAATTGAACTCACACCGATCCAATTCAATCCAAAAAGAGCAAATTAAATACCAAAATCATATCAATTCATCAACAATAGTATCAATCAAAGATATATTAATACAGTGCAGAAATTACAGAGATAGTGAAAGAAGACCTGAAATTCTCTAGCCTTATCTTCAGCTCTGACAATAACACCATCTCTATACAAATATCTTCGACATTTTCCATCGGAAAAGCTTGAACGTAATCTCGCCGGAAACCGCTCATTCGCCGGAGAGGTTTGCCGGAGAAGTAACGGAGAGGATAAAATAGGTCGTTTAGATGAAGGGCGTGATGTTGATAAGTAGTAGCTCGGCAAAGAGAGAGAGAACGCCATTAGAGAATCAGTGAGGAAATTTGAGAGTTTAACATTGAGAATATACTGCTTATTGGTAGCTGGAGCGGTTTAGACTTTTTAGACCAAATTTACCATAACTTATCAACTGACCTGATTAGAATATATTGATGAAGGGTAAGAAATGTGATACTAGAAGCAATGAGTAGAATATGGTTGATTATCGCACGAATCGAGATCAAATATTCTAAGGCTCGGCTCGTGAGGTCGACGAGTCTGGAAACTGAGAGCTCGGCTCGAGCTCGTGAAATATCCTAAGGCTCGAGTTCGAGCTCGGCTCGGCTCGATTAGTGGAAGCTCGTTTTTGAACTATTTTTGTATAAAAAAAATCTATTAATCTAAAACTCAGATACCGGTTAACAGTAATCTAACATACACAAAAAAAATTTGGTTCAACATAACATACATTAATCAAACCAGTGTATTTAAAATTGAAAGGAGCGACCATTTAAGAATCAAGAAATGTAATTTTATAGAAAATAATTAATTTTTTTGGAAAAAATGTTAGTCGAGCCTGTTCACGAGCGTAGCCTAGCTCAGCTGAGCTTCCGAGCCAGGCCCGAGTTTGAGCCGAACTTCCACGAGCCGAACTTTGACCGAGTCGAGCCCGAACTGTTCGCGAACAGGACAGACTCATTCTCACCCCTAGAGTAGATAGTGCACAAAGCATGGTGCTCCATGCTGATGTTATAATGTACGTTAATATGATGCTTTGTTATATGTTAGAAGCATTTTAATGTACAGAAATAAAACTTTTGAGATTCAAAAAAATAATTGGTGCTACTAACCTTGAAATTTGTTCACCAACCTAACACAATGTTCATAAACATGTTCAATTAAAAGTACCATATGTACATTTATAAAATCAATTGATTTTTTTTTAAAAATTGTTCATAATAAGTTAGACATATGTTCTTTTACCTTATGCTAATGTTCACTTAAGTCATTCAAGATGTTCAACTATAGATAACAAGTGTACATCACAAAATGAAGTCAAAATCAAATTCTTATAAAATCCCAGTTATGCATAATGTCCAATTTATAAAGTATTGAACATTAGATTTATACTAATGAACATCAATGTCGATAAAATAAACATATAGGAACACTAAACATTGCATAATGTCTGACACAATAGTGAACAATGAACATTCTTGTTCAGTGCTATTGAGCATTAAAATTACATATATGAGCATGAATATAGATAGAAAAAACTTTAGATACACTAGAGTTACACATATGAACAATGATAGTGATCAGATGAACATTAACTATAAATCAATATTAGTAAATATTACTCTAATACTCCCTCCGTCCCACAATGTTATTCCCACTTTATTATTTTATACCTCATATATATTCAAGAAGTGAGAAAAACATTGTGGGACGGAGGGAGTATGTATTAGGTGTATAATGAACATCAATCTCTATACTATAAGGAAAAAGAGGGGGTGGACACCAAAATTAAAGAAGAAAAACAAATAAAATAAATCAAGGAATCTATTAAGTTTTATTTCCAAACGTAGCCATCAGATTTTTTTTTAGCAAAAAATGTTTAAAATTTCAAACTAAAATATCTAAAAATAATTTTAAAAAAATCAATGATTATATTTTCTTGAGATCTATAAATAAACACCCACTTTGTTATATTTTTATATACTTTTAAATTTTTTATTTTTAAATACATGAGTAATTGTTTGGTCATGAGTAAAGGCACATATGATCAAATTGATAATAAAAAATCCTTGCCAGGTACTATATAATAAAAGTAGTAGTTGATGATGGGGAGTAAGGGATGTTTTCAAAGAAAAATGAGTCAAAATGAATTCAGCTTGAAAAAAATATATGTTGAGTACCATCACATTTTATCATGTTACAATAGTCAAAACGCACATCGTGTGCAAATAAAATTATCTATTCTAAATTATGAAATTTCATAATAAAATTGTTGTTGCACGCTTGCGTGCATCGAAAGCTAGTTCAAATGAAGGGAACATCCTCAATATTTTCAATGAACATTTCCAAGAATATTATGGAGGAGAGATAAATTTTTGGGGGTTAAATGAATTCAAAATGTGTTTTCAAAATGGGGGAAAAAATAATGTTTCACTAATATACATAGGTGTTTAATGAATTCAACTATAGTGAACATCATCACTATATCCAATGAACATTGATAAGAATATTATGGAAGAGAGACAAATAAGATAAGGAAAAAAATTTGGGGTAAAATGAATTCAAAATGTGTGTTTTCTACATCCGGGGAAAAATAAATAAATCTGATGTACATTTTGGGAGGTTAACGTTCACTGGGAGTGTTTTTTTTTTCTTTTTTTGCACATTGACAAAAGTCCTTTGTACATTGCAAGTATGCCGACGTACATAATGAGGTGGGTATGGAGCACCATGCTCATGATGCTCCTCCGTTTGCACCATCTGGGATTAGAAAGAGCTAAAATATATGTACATTTGCGATTACTTTGGACGATTTTAAGATCAAAGAACATTTTTTTGGTGCTCATGCAAATTTTAAATTCTTGGCTCAAATTACAAAAAAATGATATAAGAAGGACAATTAACTGGCTTCAATGACGAATCTTGAATTTGTTTGTTTTTTGGGCCACATTTTTTTAGATTATATGATTATTTTTTTTAAAAATTTGGTAAGAAGAAGTGGTCTAGACCCCGCTCAGGTCCTAATGGGCCACACATTTTGGAGAGAGCGGGAATAATAAGGGAAATCCTATTCTCAAATGCTCCTAGTGGGGATTGAACCCCAACCTTAAGGTTGGAAGCCTATCTCCTTTCCACTAGACCAAGCCTTGCTTGGTTAGACTCCGATACAATTCGATTAACCTAAACTAAATGACCCGATCCAAAACTAGGGAGTTACATAAGGTGTAACTGTGTGAATGGACTCCAATTGACGGCCAGTTTTAGTAGAACATGTTTGATAATAAAAAAGGATTTTTTGTTAAAAACCCCAATAGCTTCTTGGGAACAACCCGTTTTTTTTAAACTAACACCCATAACCTATGTTGATGATGTCTTGGTTGTGCCCCGACCTCCCAAACCCTAACTCCGTCAAAATTGACCGTCAATTGGGGCCTACTTTTTTCATTTTTCTCCTAAAATACATGATGAGAGTACATAGATGTCCCTCATTATTTATTCCCCAACTGATTTCCCTCTCTACTCCCTCAATTGTATTCATTTCCCACCATTAATCTCAAATCCGAATACAAAAGCAACCTGATCTCCTTATCAACCAAAACCCCCTCCTCCCTCCTTTAGTTCATGTTGTTGAAAAGCGATGTACAATAAGAGCAAATCATGTACAAACCAAGAACAAGGAAAAATAGAAGAAACCACGAAGTTGAAGGGGAAGCAGTGAAAAGGACAGATTAAAGCCAACAAGAATCTTGGAATTCTGATTCATCTGTTGATGCTCCTCTTTTTCTCTTCGTTTTGTCAAAGAACAATTGAGCATATTCCGAGGTTAAATTAGCATACCCAACTACAATTAGCCAACTTAAAGTGAATGTTTCAAGTCCCTCAAAAAAAGTGAAGGTTTCAAGTCCCTCAAAAAAAAGTGAAGGTTCAATATTAACAAACCCTAATTAAATAATTTTATCAAAATTAAACACAATTGATTTTTGATGAAAAGTTAGAAACCGTAAGTCTCAAGTTACAAACTCTAATATGCAGTAATACCTAATTTTGTACAACTCGAACTTCAAAAGTTTGGGTATTAGGTGTAATTTGGAAATCGAATCATCGAAGGGAACTATAATTTTAACGTTTCTTATCTTGGGCTGAACAAGTGCAGAAATTGAACCGATGTGTATAATTGGAATTGTGAATAGATATTTATTTAAAGTGTAACTGTGTCAGTGGACTCCAATTGACAACCAATTTAAATAGAGTTAGAGTTATTGGGGTGCAACAACACTTTAGCAAAGGTTACTCAAAAAAAAGAAGGAAAAATTGTCAGGAATAAGTCAACCTTTGCGTTGACCGCTTTTAACAAGTCTACTTTCACTTATTCCATTAACAAGTTAACCTTTCATACCCTTCCGCTTTTAACAAGTCAAAACCGGCTACTAGCTCTAATTAACCTTTTTAGCAGGTCAATATGACAAGTGTCACTCTTCCTAATTTATTAGACATTTTAAATCTTTAATTTTATATTTTTTTTAAAAAAAACCTCTCCCTCCTCCCACACACACCCCCTCCGACGTCCCAGCACCAATTTCTCAACCTTGTTCCGACCAGGCAACACCGTACTATTTATGATAATCCACCGGCTACAAACTCATCTTCTTAAATTCCCCTTAATCTCCAACGTTGATTTCATCAACAATCTTTACATTTAAAGGTTGCCTTCTTAATGTAAAGGTTGCCTTCTTCAACAACCTTTACATTCCCGACAAACCAACAACCCCCCTCAACTACCATTAAAGAGATGTTGATAGCTGATCATAAAACTAAGAGGACCCAGAAAACATTCAAAAACCATGGAACTAGAAGTGAAACGGCAAACAACAAAACCCCCAATATCAAAGCTAAGTTCAGTTTCAGATCAAGCCCAAATATCAACCCTCTGTGAACTCAGATTACTGACAAAAAAGACCCAGATTTCAGACCCATCATAGCTGAAAAAGATGAGGCTGCAACAATCTCTCTTCTTTCTGAAACCCTTTATTCTCCTACGCTTCTTGCTGAAACCCGGCCTTCTTGATTCTATCTCCTACGCTCTTCTAATCATTGCGCTTACCCACTACTTGCTATTCAATCTGTCAATCTTTGCCTGGCCTCGATTTTTCGGAATTAAAGGGAAGAGAGGAGTACTTTAGCTTTGCATTTGATTTGGATAATTGTTATTTTGGAATTCAATTTAGAATGGAAGGTGGGTCGTGGGTGGTTTTTCGGACTTGAACTGGTGTTTTGATGGGGTGGGGTTGGGTTTTTTTTGGCCGACTGGCGTTTTTGTGTGGTGGCATTTGGAGGTGGCTGGGTTTAGGAGTAGGGATGATGGTTTAGCGAATGAGATTAGGCGGTTGTGGTGTTTAGGGTGGTGTTTACTGGTTTTGGAGGGGAAGGAAGAGGAGAGAGAAAGAAAAAAAGGGGAAGGAAAGAGATATATAAAATAAAAATTAATAAATATTTTAAATCAATGAGAACGAGACACGTGGACTGGTGACTTGAACTAACAAGTTAACATTAGGTAACCTGTAAAAAAACTTGTTAAAAGCAAAAGTATGTACAAGGTCTACTTGTTAATGGAATAAGTGAAGGTAGACTTGTTAAAAGCGGTCAACGCAAAGGTTGACTTATTCCTGCCAATTTTTCCAAAAAAGAAAGATCACGGGGTTGTTCTCAAAATGATGAAGGTTATACAAGTTTTTAACAAAAACCCTTAAAAGGAACTTTTATTTAAAGTCGCTTCTCTCCTATCTTACAATACTTTTAGAGTTTTACACTCACATTTTACTATCTAACGCTGACGAGAACATATCATTATTTGAAAAAATAAGTTACAATTATCATAAAATTTATTTCTTATAAGTACATTGATAGGAGTTTGTGGGAAAAAAAATAGTGGGTGCTTTCTCTCCAATCATGATCAAATCCATGTCTTGGTTGCTAATATAGTAATATAGCCTGGTTTCTATGGTCATTTACATCCATACTTCATTTCAATGGAGTATATGTTAAATCATCAAATACGATGAGTAAAAGGATGGATGAGTCCAAGGATAGATGAAACACTCATTATTAACGAATTACAAAGATAAAACATTGCTAAATTGACTTATCCCTTATGAGTTATGAGTTAGTAATGACAATCCTAATAGGATTCCAATTACTGTGATTTTCATTATATATAGAAGGAAAAATTGACAATAACCACCTTAACTTTTCAACTTTATAAAAATTACCACCTTTGATTTTTTTTTTTAAAAATAACCACCAAAACGTTACATTTTCTTCTAATTTTACCACCTCTTAACGGAATTTTCATAATTCATCCGTTAGTGAGGCCCACTCTTAACTAACCTTTTCATTTCCCCCCTTTCTCACTTCGAATTCCCAAAATCATTGATAAACAAACCCTAGCTCTCCAATTGAATCCAAAATCTGTCAAATCTTGAGTGAATTGAGATCCAATTTTCACATCATGAATAAAAAGGCAAGAATCCGGCAAATTGAGTTATAATTAGTAAAAATTAGGGTCTATTCAACATAAACCAGTTCCAGTGCAGATACTTCAGGTCTAGGAGAGCAAAAGGCACAAGCATAAATTACATAAACAGGAGCTTCGGATACACATGATGGCTACATTAACATATTAATAATCAAAGATGCTTAAAATTTACACTGAAAAATCCAATAGTATTAAATGTGGCCATACCGTTGTAATCCACAACACTCATGCTAAACATGGCTATACAACAAACGTTGAAACATGCACTTAATATTCAATATGAGGTGTCACATACCGAGTCATGTCTCACAGTTGAAAACAGCAAGACTGATGGAGCATTGATACTAGCAGGCTGAAGTTAATACTGGTGTATGGGGTCTGCCCAGCAGACCTCCAGCTGGCAGCAGACCACTGGTCCTGCCACTCCACGTCAGAGCGCCTGGAGCAGAGCAGACCTCCTCAGGTTGGAGTTTAATGAAGGCCTTGTTCCACCTTGGCCCACTTCCAAAGAGGCCCACTCACTTTACTAGGTCAGTTGCAAGTCCATGTCTCATATAAATACCCATGCCCATGCATGGGTAAGGTACGTTCAATCAAACACTCACAAAATACTTGCACTTGATACTCGTTTTCTCTCTACTAGAGATCTTGTGCTCAACTTGGACTGACTTAGGCATCGGAGAGGCGATCCTCGGAACCACCCCCGAGGTTTCTCCTTGTTTTGCAGGTAACCACCACCGCGAAGGACGTTTGGGAGCCACGTTCCACCAAGTACCCACCACCACATACTCTGTTGCTGTCTTGGACAGAAACAACTGGTATTCATCAGCTTGCCTACTCGAGGGCTTCTATTTCAAAGTGACCCCCTATTTCCAATTGTTTCTGAAAAAATAAGACAATCCAGGGGGGAAAATACACAAACATGGATTACATAAGCACTAAGCAAAAAAAAATGCAAAAAAGAAAGGAAGAGGAGGAAAGCACAAAAGACGTGATGGTGTAGACTTTCTTCTTTCCAACCAGAGTTTATAACCTTTATAAACCTAGTGTAAGGCAGGATGGAAACAAACCACTTGTCCCCAAAAATTACAAAATGTTAATGTGACCATCTTGCCCGAGCTGCTTGATACTTTCTACTGCAACTTAAAAAGAAAAAAAAAGAAACTCAGAAGTGATATCGCGTATTTGTATAGAGTTTTCTCCCTTATTTACAAGCTAATTTGTGCGTCATCTGAGCTCTTGGGAGCTATTTTGTGCTAACTATCGTAAATAGTTGTGGTTTCGTGTTTTAGTGTTGAATTGCAGGTTTTATGGAGTTTTCTCCTTATTCCCGAGCCATTTGGAAACAACCACGGCTTTACGAGATGTTACGAGGCACGTAGGATGGCTCACGAGCTTTATGGGTAGTTTAGGAGGTCCCAAGACCCCTAAACGTGAAGATTAAAGAGCCAAAGAGTCAAAAAGGAGGTCTCCGTACACTGATCGGGCAGAAATGGCCAGATCGGGCGAAAATACATTGATCGGGTATAGAAGTTGCGGACCCGATCGGGCGAGTCATGCCCGATCGCATCGGGCGAGTCATGCCCGATCGCATCGGGCGAGCATCAATGCACCAGACCCGATCGGGCATAGTGTGCCCGACCCGATCGGGCCAGGTGCTGCTAGGTCTTATATTGTTGCTGCTTGCGAGGCGCTTGTGCTGGGCTATAATGCTCCCAGGCCCGATCGGGTGGCTGCCCAAGGCCCGATCGGGCGGACCTTAATCTTCGTCTGCATAGCGCGCTGCTGCTGCCAGGACCACGAGATCACGAGGGGAGCAATTTGCACTCGGCCCGATCGGGTACTGTGCTCGGGCCCGATCGGGTCTGGCCCTTAATGACGCGGATTTCGAGTTTTGTTTCCGATTTCTAATTAGACTTGAGGGGTATTATAAATACCTTTTTCCTCATTATCTTTAGGGACATCTTTTATTCATCTTTCATTAGGTTTTAGACTAGTTTTATTCTTCATTGTTCTTAGTTTAATTCAAACACTTTAGATTAATTTAGAGGTGATCAAACCTATTTCGATTTCAATAAAAGTTCCTGCTTTCTGTCAATTGGTACTCTTCTCTACTCTTTATCTCTTTAATTACTTTGATTGCTTAGTTTATTTATTTAATCGTTCATGATGCAATTGTTAGGGTTTCATATTAGTTTTATCGTTATTAATTCGATCATGTCTGAGTAGTCTCTTTCTAGGGTGTTAGATAGGAAAGCCATGTTTATACCATGATTGCGATTTAGATTTCTATCAATTTCTAGGGCTTGATTAGGGTGATTGTGATGTGGTTTGTTCTTTATTGAGTAATTAACGTTATTGCGCAGTTGCGTTGGTTGCTTGTGGTTAATAGTTGTTTGCACAGATCCGTCTTACGACTAGAGGCCTAGGACACGTCAGTAGTTCTGATTACGTTAGTGAATATGCGGCGTATGTTGAACTATGAGCGTTGAGTCTTAACCATAGCTAAACATAGGCTCTAATCTCCCGACTCTTGACTTAGGTTTTGGTAGTAGTTGACCCTATTTGATTGGTATAAGCATGGTGGACCGACCTAATACCCTAGGTTTTTATTCCATAGTATAATCCTCAATTTATTCCGTCTTCTGTAGTCTATTCTTTAGTTTAATTAATTCCTTCCTGATTTCATCTGGAGTAACTGAATTGGTTGAATATTGATTTAGAAACTCTGTTTCCCTGTGGATTCGACCCTGCTTCCACTGACTATCTAGTTAGAGGTCCGTAGGTTTATTTTTGATTAGGTGACACGACTAAAACCTATCAAGAAGCAACCCCTCAGAACAAGAGCAAGCATGTTAAAGTGTTGGACTCCTATGAGTGCAAATTTGACAAGGCCGGCAAGAATTGTTATGTACATATAGCAAATACATATGACGATGCAAAGTGTTAATGTGTTTGTACATACACGTAAAGATAAAAATGTAGTTGACATAATGAGGTAGTGGTAGTGTTCCTCACAATAAGGTTGTTATCACCAATTCACCACATCATTAGTTCTTTGGTAGTCAACTGCATATTTATATACATGGACGGAAGATAAAGCAAGTAGCATAAGACTTATCATGTATGTACACAAACATATTGAACACAAAGCATATTCTTGAGAGTCATTCATACCAAAAAAAATTAAACTTTTATAGTATATGGAATTTCTACATATAATAGCAATCATACAACCAAAATTATACAGCAAATATGAAATAACGGACAAGTTATAGGAGACAACTTACTGAACCATAAAAACTACAAAGGAAAAAGCTATAAGAAGAAGCAACAATAAAGAAACAAGCTCAATTTTGAGATATCAAATGCAGAGGTCGCTGCTGGAGTTGTTTTAGTATACTCCACCCTCTTTTGAGTTCTGAAGCAACCAAGGAGCATTCGTTTGTTTTACCGAGAAAATCTATGTTTCGAGTCTGTATAGCCCTAGCAAAATTTATATGCTATCAAAATGACCCATTCGAGAACAAGAAAATGCAAACCCTTGATCAAGAGGAGTATTATGTGTTTCTGACCATAGCAAGAAAGATCACCCCAAAAGTCTTGCCTGGATATAGTAGTGCAATCAGTGAGCTGCTATTGAAGTGGCAAGATAAACTATGGCCTTCAAAGTGGGGGACCTACATCGAGGCAAGGGGTGGCAATCGACACCCCAAAAAAATAGCCTTTATTTACAAATCTCTATTTGGCCACCAAGATATAATGCGCCATTGGTTAAAATAGACCGCAACTATGAGATTCATTATGTACAACTACACAACATTAACGTGTAAAATTAGAGTTGTTAATCTCTGACACGACACGACAACACAGATCGAAACCGACACGGTATAATGCGCCATTGGTTAAAATAGACCGCAACTATGAGATTCATTATGTACAACTAGACAACATAAACGTGTAAAATTAGAGTTGTTAATCTCTGACACGACACGACAACACGATCGAAACCGACACGACACAAATACAAAGTTATTGAGAGAAAACACGAACATGACCCGACATGACACGAAACCAACACGATGACGACCCATTCTGATCAATTTCTCATATTATTCAGTTATCCTGTGTTTTACATAGCTTTTGATAAATTTTATTAACAACACAAAATGAACACGAGACCAAACACTAACATGACACGACACGTTTGACACAAAATACATCTAGGTTTTGCATCCAAAATCCATACTCCAGTAACTGAAAATCAGCTTTAACATATCACTTGAACTAATAGTGCTGTGATGCACCATCAAATCAAATTACACGATCACCATCAAACTTGTGCATTATTTCATCTAGAATGGCAAATAAGGGAGCAAAATCAACAACAAAATTACAGCTCTTGAGTTAAGCTTGATGGTTAAGTTATAAGTGATTGCATTAAGAAGCATCAAATTCTTGCCAATTCGGCAATTAGCATGAATATATGCATCAAATTTGTTTTCAGTAATCATATTTTTCGAATTGAAGGCATTTAAAGGAAATTGAGAGCAACAAGAAATATGACAGCAGAAAACGTTTATTAAACATTAGCCCTAAAAGAAACTCCATAATTTCAACTGGTGCAACGTGCAAGCGGTAAAGACAGTAAATTTACGAAAATTGGTCATTAGTAATGCACCTGATAATGAGCCCAACCGATTTTACTCGGACGCCGACGAGCCCAACCGATCCGCTTATCTTTCCTTTGGTCTAGGTCTAGTAGTTTCATGGCTGGGTTTTCTTCGTCTCTCGGAGCCAGCTCGGGGACAGTGTATCGTCCCCTCACTTGTCTCATGTTTATCTGGTTAGTGCTTTTGTATGTTGCTAGTTTTTATAGTCATCTGCTCAGTTTCTGGTTTGTTTTTTGGACTTGTTTTGCCTGGATTTCTTCTTTTGTTGGAGAGGAGGTTAAAAGATTTGATTTAGTTTGGGGTACAATTTGGCCTGTTCTTGGAGATGGGTTTTCAACCCCTTTCTTTCCTTTGAGTAGTTCCGAGGATGGAGGAAAAAATAGTTGTGGTAGTTGTTTTAATCAAACTTACTTATCTGATTTGGCCCCAATTAAAACAAGCATTTTAGGAGGCTCTTCAGATAATTATATGGAGGCAAAGAAGGTTTATGTGAGGGGTTCTTTCATTACGAACAAAAGCCCCTCAAAGATTAGGAGGATGGAGGGTTTAAGGAGAGATCAACTTCATGATTTTCAAACTAATATTTAATTTTTAGACCATAATTCAGTTGTGAGGAAGAAAGGACGGGTCTCAAGAATTGCTATTCACTTTGTCAGCGTGGGGGATGGAAAATTTCTGCTTCAAGTGCATTCCGTCCCGTGTTTCGTGGTGACTTTGGTGGTCACCATATCAAAAACCTATATCTGGAAGGCGGCTTTTCAAACAACAGTTTTGGGTATAGCACGTCACCCCGTAATTGAGTCACAAGGAATGGTGACTCTTTTTCACGGTACAATCTTAGGCTCCAAGGGGGTTCTCATCCATTCAGCTACTTGGGATTTCTTTACTGGCGAACATTTGACTTCGCATACCTTCGTATGGCAATTCATCTCAGCGGTTTTTCCCCATTCACAACGACCTCCATTACGGTTTTTTCATATTGTCTCTGCAATGTTATCTTCGGTGATCCAATGGAAAAAAGATGTCATTCAACTGTCCTCGGCCATCAGCTCCACAACTTCAAGAATCAAGAATATCCTTTGTCTTGGTTGTCAATCATGTTTATTAAGCTTATGTTATGTTAATGTCTTTGAGTTACATGTCTTCCCCACAAATTGGCCATGGTTGCTAATTGTGATTTGTGAGTGTCATAGTGTACTTTGTTTAATGTTGTTTTAATATAAATGCTTGAACCGTTGTCAAAAAAAAAAAAAAACAACAATAACAACTAAGCCTTATTCCCAAAGTGATTCAATAAGTGGAAGGTGCACCCTGGAGCTCCAACACATGTCATCATGTACGTCATTATGGTGATCCGATGTACATTTGAAGAATTCTAATGTACACAAATAAAATTTTTGAAATTCAAAAATTAATTGGCGCCACTAAACTTAAAATTTGTTCACTATACTTAAGCTAATGTTCATTCTCGATATTGAACATGTTCAATTAGAAATACCATATGTACATCATAAAATAAACTCAATTTTTTTTAAAAAAATGTTCACAGTAACTTGACATATGTTCATTTATATAACTTTATTGTTCATTATAGTTATTCAAGATGTTCATTTATTTATGTCAAATGTTCGTTGTAAAATACGCTCAATTTCAAAAAAGTTTTTGTTCCAATTAACTTTGACATTTGTTCTTTTATATAACTTTTTGTTCATTATGGTTATTAAATAGGAAAAATTGTCAAGAATAAGTCAACCTTTGCGTTGACCGCTTTTAACAACTCAACCTTCGTTTATTCCACTAGCAAGTAAACCTTTTGCCACTTTTACTTTTAACACGTTTTTTTACCGGTAACCTCTTAGTAACTTATTAGTTTAGGTGATTTGCCATGTGTCTTGTTTTAATTGGTTTAAAATAAAAAGATTATATTAAATATATATCTCTCCCATTTGGTCTTTCTCTCTCCTCTTCCTTCCCCTGCACAACCATGACCACCACCACCCTTCTCATCTTTCCTCACCACAACCACCACTGAACACGCCCAACCGGACCACCTTCTTCCACCACCAGCCTCTCTTTCTCTCCTCCAATTCCACTTTTGCCCTCGCTTCTACTCCTTCACCGATCTCCAATCCCTCTCCTACGCCTCTCAAATTCCCACTCTCTTACCTGAAATCTCTCTTACCATCACTTCCTCACTTTTTGATGATGATGTTTCTATCAATGGCAATAATATCACCAGTTTCCCTATTTTAGATGATGGATTCTTTGCTATTTTTGGAATCAATCGTTTCTTTAACCTTAATTTCACACCCGAAATTTCTGTTTTTAGTCCTCCATTCTCTAATTCCCCGGAGTGCTCCGCGGCGACGGCAGAGATGGAGGCGGCGAGGGAGGGGTCGGAGGTGGTCATGTCGCGAGGGTGGCGCCGGGGTGGAGGTGGGGGAGGACGGCGTCGGTGACGGATTTAACGTCGGAGGGAAAGCCGAGGATGGTGAAGACGACGTTGGATTGGAAGCCAGGTGGAACGGGGAAGTGGCGAGACGGGTACTGAGGGAGAGGAGAGGATGCGGTTGAAGACTGTGAGAGTGTAGCCTGCTTTGAGTGGTGGAGGAGGTGACAACTAACAGCCATGGGAGAAGAAGAGAGTTTCATGTGGACCTGGCGTGGGGCAAGGGAAGGGGGAGTTATGTTTATTTTTTATTTTTATTTTGTGAAGTATATATTTTAAAATTGAAAATGTCCTATAAAATAATGACACGTGTTACTTTAACCCGTTAAAGAGGTTAATAACAAGTAATAGCCGGTTTTGACTTGTTAAAAACTGAGGGTATACAAGGTTAACTTGTTCCTGGAATATATTTAGGTAGACTTGTTAAAAACGGTCAACGTAAAGGTTGACTTATTCTTGACAATTTTTCCTATTAAATATATTCATTTATTGATTTCAAATGTTCATTGTAAATTTTCCAATTAACTTTGACATGTTTTTTTTACATAAATCTAAAATTTATTTGCAATGAACATTTGATATCAATATATGAACATATTAAATAACCAAAACGAACATTTGTATAATGTAAAAGTATATGTCAAAGTTATTTGGGATTAAAACTTTTTTGAAATTGAGTGTGATTTTACAATGAAAATTTGATATCAATAAATGAATATCTCTAATAAATATAATGAACAATAAGTATAAAAGAACATATGTCAAAGTTAATTGGAACAAAAACTTTTTTGAAATTGAGTAAGATATACAATGAACATTTGAAACAAATAAATGAGCATATTTAATAATCACAGTGAACAATAAAATTATATAAAAGAACATATGCCAAAGTTAATTGGAACATTTGGAGGGAAATTTTTTTGTCAAATCAATTCAAAATGTCAAATAATGGAGGAGAGAGAAGAAACTGGGCCCATATGTTCATTGAAGATGAACTAATGTTCATTCCGTACTTTATTTATTAAGATGTCTGACATTTGTTTTTGGGTACATTGAAAAAAAGCTAATGTACACCGGGAGCAGGATCCGCATCCTGCTCCCGGGTGTAGGATCTTATTTGCGAAGTGATTTAGGGTCGGCTAACATGAATCGTCAACTGAAACTGTTGCCAAAGGAGATGGCATCGACAACAGTGATAAAAAGTTTTTAAAATGGTTTAAGTTCTAAGAATTTTTAAAAAAAAGTTTTTGAAAACAAGGTTTACACCAATAAGTTTTAAAAGAGATTTTCAAAAGGTTTTAATAACAACACAATTGAGAAAAACAATTAAATGCAGTAATCACACCCCTTCCTCCACATGGATACTGCCCCTCCACCCACTTCTATCCAACGCCATGCTCTCCTCAATCCCAAGTAGCCTCATATCACTTTCAATTACCTTCATCCAAGTCATCTTAGGTCTTCCCCTACCCCGTACAATTTGGTTACTCCTCCACTCTTCAATTCTTCTCACCGGTGCATCACCTGATCTCCTTTTTCACATGACCAAACCATCTTAACCAATTCTCCCTCATCTTTTCTTCAATGGATGCAACTCCAACTTTTTCCCGAATCACCTCATTTCTTAATCGGTCCTTCCTTGTGTGGCCACACATCCACCGCAACATACGCATCTCCGCCACGTTCATCTTATGAATGTGGCATTGTTTCACCGCCCAACATTCGGTGCCATATAACAAAGCAGGCCTAATTGCCGTACGGTAGAAATTTCCCTTCAAACTTTGGGGAATGCCAGAATCACAAAGGAACCTTGTGGCGCTTTTCCACTTTAACCAACCCGCGTTAATTCTGTGAGCCACGTCTCCATCCAGTTTTCCATCCTTTTGGAGAATGGATCCAAGGTAACGAAAGACGTTCGATCCCTGAACCACTTTGCTATCCAAAGTGACCGCCCTTGCCTCGTTGCTTGTAACCCCACTGAAATTGCACTCCATATACTCCGTCTTACTTCTGCTCAATCTAAAACCACGGGCTTCTAATGTATCCTTCAACAATTCCAACTTACTCTCAACACTTTCCTTTATCTCTCATCAATAAACAAAATATCATCCGCAAACATCATACACCACGACATATCATCTTGAATTGACCTCGTTAGTTCATCCATCACTAAAGCAAAGAGAAAGGGGCTAAGCGCAGAACCTTGATGCACTCCTATCGTAATAGGGAACTCTTTTGTCCTCCCCACCGTAGTCCGCACACTCGTAGTTGCCCCCTCATACATATCCTTGATGATATCTATATATTTTTGTGGAACACCTTTCTTTGCCAATGCCCACCAAAGTATTTCTCTTGGTACTCTATCATATTCCCTCTCCAAATCAATGAAAACCATATGTAGATCCTTCTTCCTATCACGGTAATGTTCCATTGTCTGTCTCATGAGGTGGATGGCCTCTGTAGTCGATCTTCCTGGCATAAATCCAAATTGGTTCTCCGATATCTTCACATGTTTCCTAAGTCTTTGCTCAATCACTCGTTCCCAGAGTTTCATCGTATGACTCATTAGTTTGATTCCTTGGTAGTTGGTACAATCTTGTACATCGCCTTTGTTCTTATACAAAGGAATCAAAGTACTCTTCCTCCACTCGAATGGCATTTTGTTGTGTCTCCAAATCATGTTAAGAATGTTGTCAGCCATTTGATTCCTCTCCCCCCTAAACACCTCCAAACTTCGATAGGTATGCCATCTGGCCCCATAGCTTTCTTCAATCCCATCTTTTTTAATGCTGCAACGACTTCTCCCTTTTGAATCCTCCTCATAAACTCTCGATTTAACATACTTGGCGGGATGTGTACATCCCCGATGTCTTGTGCTTTATCACCATTGAACAAGGTATCAAAGTATGTCCTCCATCTATCCTTTATCTCCTCATCCTCCACAAAGCACTCTTTGGTCCACACCCTTCACGCATTTTACCTTTCTTATGTCTCTTGTCTTTCTGTCCTTCATACGCGCAATTCTGTAGATGTATTTTTCCCTTCTTTCGTATCCAATCTTGCATAAAGCTCTTGGTTTACCCTTTGCTTTAGCTTCCCGTACTGCCTTCTTGGCTTCTCTTCGAGCCTCTTTGTACTTCTCATAGTTCACATCGCTTCTATCTTTTCCCAAAAGTTTATAACCTTCTCGTTTG
Source organism: Patellifolia procumbens (assembly GCA_947645195.1). Taxonomy (NCBI): domain Eukaryota; kingdom Viridiplantae; phylum Streptophyta; class Magnoliopsida; order Caryophyllales; family Amaranthaceae; genus Patellifolia; species Patellifolia procumbens. The sequence continues at coordinate 640,484 of CANSGD010000044.1, forward strand.
TTTTTTATCGCTTGTCTCACCTCATCGTTCCACCAAAATGTGTCCTTACTCAATGGTACCATTTCTTTAGATTCTCCAAGGACCACTTTCGTTACTTCCTTTATACTAAGTTCTATCTTTGTCCATGTCGAATCTACGCCCATTTCCGTGTTACAAGACCAAATATCTTTACTAGCCATCTTAGCTAGGAAGTTCTCTTTGTGCTCCCGTTGGAGCTTCCACCACTTGATTCACTAAAGTTTATTGAGGTAAAAATGATTAAAATTAAGGAGCAATGTTTGTTTCAAGTGATAAGCGGCTTGATATAGTTCAATCCTTATTGTATAATTAGGTACACATATTGGGTCGGTTTGATAAAATTTTGAGGAGAAATTGTTCACACCAATCTTCTATTCGATTCGATAAGGGAAGGGGAGGAGGATCTCAAAAGGAAGGCGGTTGAATAAAATTTAGAAAATAATGGCAGTTTTAACTTTTAAGAAAAAAAGGTTCTCAATGTTTTCTTAGTCGTACATCACAAGTGTCACTCTTTAACTTCACTACATCTCTATTGCATGCATTGCTTGATGTGGGACTAACAAGAAAAGGCAGGGCTCGAGTACACAAGTCAGTCGCCTAAGGGTGCATTCTCAAACCTTAAAAAAGTTTCAGGCCTGAAAAGTTTGGATAAGTTCTAACACTTTATAAAATGATCTTCAATAAGGTCATATGTTATAACAGAGGAGGCGCTAAAGATAATAAGAAAGTGAAAGATAAAAACACACATAAAGTTTAACATGGTTCACTAGCAATGTACAAGCTACGTCCACCAGACTAGAGGGAGAATAGTTTATTAGGAGAGAGTACAGAATACAGAATAGTGTTAGGCAACACTAATAATCAGATGAGTGAATAGGCATTCAATTCATTCGGCTATAGGTTTAACCTAAAGGTTTATATAACACCCTTAGAGTTAACCTCCGTGCTTGGTTATTCGAACATCATAAATTCTCACATGAACAAATTTAGGAAAACTAAAGTGAAGATAACACACGCTAAGTTTTTAGTTAACTAGAAGTCTACAAAAATGAAATAATTAAAGATAAAAATGAATACTTATATGAAGCCAGAATTGTAAGTCTCTGAAATATAGAAAAATGGGATTACAAAATTTGAAAAATAAACGGATCAAAACTTAAAAGTCAAAAACATTAATCTAGTGTACTCATACATCACATCGTATGCCAGTTTTTGTAGATAGGACATATGAGAATGCGGGATTTTCGGGTACATCTCTACCTCGAGTTGCACGTAACTTTTAGTTGCGCTAATTTTGAAGTTACTCCCTTTGGTGTCAAAATTATCATTATTTTTTTGATCAAAGGGTTTGACTTTCCTTTCTTTTCCTTCTCTATCCCTTTTTTAGTTCCTTTCCCTTTACCCCTTTGTTGACCAAAAAAAGACATCGATATACGATGGATTTCAAAGTGGATCTTGCTAATCAACGTCCTTGGGACATTAACTTAACATTCAATATATTTCCTAAAAATGGTGTTAATTTTGAAATATATGCCAAAATTACGAATTGATCAGTATAGTTATTAGTTTTTTGCCTTCTCAAATTACCCAGTCATCAAAGTTCTCCATTTTTCTCAGTAATTTATTCCAAATTTTTTATTATTGATAAATGAATGTACAATAACATTTTGTTTTACTTAATGAAAAAATTATGGGTGATTAGGGTAGCTTGGAGAAACTCAAGGGAGGGAGAGAAATAGATGTAATAGAGGGTCACCATACTCAAAATGATGAACTAATGACATTTTGACAACTCGCCCAGTAATACAAAAAAAGTATATATTTATGGTGTATGTGCAGTCACATAAATGTTATTGGGTTGCAATTTCATTACGCTAAAATATTAAAACCACGTATTTTGGAGCTGAATCCAATAGTATAAAAACTGTAACTTTTATAGTAGTGGAGTAGTGGAGTAGTGGTAACATTGTTGGTGTTGGTGACTAGCATATACGCTTGAATAAGTTGATTTTGAAAAAACTCAATAGGAGCATTTTTAAAGTAAGGATTGGTATTCAACAAATGATGCTATTTTTAACCCCAAAAAATAAGCAACTATGAACTATGAAACCAGTTAATTATCAAAGCCACTAATACATAGCTAATCCAATCAGCCGATCCAATAATATATCACCTAACCATCATCTTACATTGTTTATTCATAATTAAACTCTAAATTGAACAAAGCCTTATACTTTATTTGTGCATAATGTTTATTGAATATTAGTGTTTCAGGGTCTCGATTCTCGAACAAAGCCGTTTACTTTTACATGTTGATTTTTTCTTTGTTATTTGTACATTGTTGCACTATAATTTTTTTTTTATTTTTCGAACTTTTGAATATTTTTTCTTACAAAATAATCATCTTTTTTTTGTACAACTGTTTAAACTAAAATAATCATCTTATTAAATGTAGGTACACCATAAATTTCTCCTTTTCTATAGGACTTTTTGTATAATACCACCTAAAGCTTACAAGTTTCTGTAAACTCCACCTTTATATTTTTTTATTTTATAAATTACCGCCCAAACTTCCATATTTCCTTAAAAGCTCCTACCACTTAACGATTTATATTAACCAAAACATTAAAGTGCGCCCACATATGATTTTTTTTACCATCGAAGAGAAAAATATATGCGGATTTGGAGCAAATATGGAACGAATTACAACAATTTGAAGTCCGTTCAATCTTAAGATAATATTGCTATATTTCTGAAATCTGTACATCCAACTAGGTTTTTATCCCAATTATGAATTTTGGGGGTTTTGGTTGATTTTAATTATGAATTCTAGAGTTTCTAATATACAATGGTTTGGGGAATTTTGTTAAATTTCTTGTTAAATTCCTATAAATCTACGGGCCTTCACACCAACTTATTTTCAGTTCAGCTCTGGACAATACTTTTACTCTCACATATCACTATTCGGTTCAGTTCTATTCAGTTTAATTAAGTTCAATCCAGTGTTGTAACAACCCGGATCTACGACCAGCCTGATTAAGACCTAAATGCAGCGGAAAACCTAATCCGGGCTATTACCATCACACTCACCGCGAGTGTGGAGCTCAAAAACCTTGACTTTTTAAAACTTTTAAACTGTAATGACTATATTTACACCTTTAACTATAATAAACTATATTAAGTGATCCTAAAACACTTTAAACAACTAGATTTGTTATTAAAAATTCTACTGAAAATTCGGCAAAGTTCCATTTGTAAAACGGACCGCCTAAAACTTACTGTAGGACTCGCGTCCACTTATAAACCTGTATCCTCAAAATCCAGCAACCCAAACAAGTCTAAACTTAACAAACTCAAATCCTTTAAACTTAATTACAAGTTAAACTATTAACTATACTATTACAAAGTCGATCGTCCTCGCCGCAATACAAATAATAGGAATAACATATTCGAATCTTCTTCAACAATACTACCTTCATGTACCTGCATATACCGGCACGTAGTATCAGCCAAAGTGGCTGAGCAAGATTTCAAACTGAAAAGCCAAACATATATGCAAGTAGGATATACATTAAATATATATATCCTACAAATCAGTTTCTTTCAAAACCAAATAATAAGTAACTTTATAAAACCTTTTTCCGTATTTCTTTTTATAAAACAAAACCGTTCTTTTCTGTTTCTAAATCAAATCCTTTCTATTACTTTTCTTTAAGTCAAATCCTTTCTTTTTCTCTTTTTCAAATCTTTCCTTTTTCCTTTTCATAACCAATCCTTTCTTTCCTTTTCTTTCACGAAGAAAGATTCATAAACAATCCTTTCTTTCCTTTTTCTTTCACGAAGAAATAAACCTAGGGAATGGAACAAACTTTTCTTGCCTTTGGGCTAGCTAGGCCCTTCGGATAACTATAGACAAAGACCCCTAGTGTGTACACCCTACATACGGCCAAACCGCAGCAGAAGATCAAAGTCTTGAGGTACTGATCAACGTACCCCCACAACTATTCTATTCTGTATCTGTAAAGCCGAGACAAACTCGACCAAGTTCCAATTTCTTGATATACCACTTAGGTAATCCCCACAACTTTGAAAACATCAGACTATTCTCGTGGGATACCACATAGGCAATCTCATCAACTTTCAAAACATAAAACTATTCAAAATATCTTTCTATAACCTTTCCTTTAATTGCGGTTCGGAAACCAAACTATCCATATTGATAGAAACATCCTCCAATCCAATCCGTTCTCAACAAAACCGAGATAAAAACCCTTTTTAAAAACACTTCTTGTAAACTACAAAAGTTCCTTTCGAAACTAAACTTCTATCTTTTAAATCAAACTCAACCAAAATGAGTTTAAAACCTTTATGAAACTCTTCTCATAACTATAAAAGTTTTAATAAGAAGTCTTAAACTTTACTTGTAAACTTATAAAACATTTAAGCACGAAATCTTACCTTTTTAAATTTTTCTCGTAAACTATTCAAAGTTCGAGTAGGAATCTTACCTTTTTCGAATCACGCAAACAACTACCTCCGTCTAAACAAATCCTCAGTGAAACCGAAAGCTACAATATAACATGTATGTACTTCGTAAATACTAAAAGACTTGGATATAACTAACTTTAGTTCATAAAGCAATCAATCTTTCCTAATTGCACGTGAAACATCAAAGAACACAATTCATATAAATGACTTTCATGTTCAAACGTGAACTTCCATTTAACATTAACAACCAACTAACTAAAACCTTTACCAAAACTAATTAAACTCATCTTACTTTATATAAAATCAATATTTAAGAATCATATATTCATTTGAATACCCAAAGTTCAATACGAAACAATTATATGAAAACATAGAGTTTTAAAATCAACTATATAAAATGTAGAATTTGGGCAGAAACTTAAAATGAGCATAACTCCCTCCTACGAAGTCCAAATCAAGCGTTTCTTGAGCCTATCTTGAGTAAAATTCCAATACGAACAACTTTTGTGAAATAGTATTTTTGCTAAAAATGCCCAGAAACTGTCCAAAAACGCATTTTACAAAACTGCTCTGTAATTCCTACGAATTACATCTCTATTTTTTTTTCTTTGAATAACAACAAGTTTAATCATCAAACTAGTACTATAAACTAACTACTAAACATCTATTTACACCTTCCACTCAATCAATTCATACTCAAAACCTTCAAATCAAAAACCCCCAATTCAATTTCAATTCAAAACCCTAACTTTATAAACTTGATAAAAACTGAAATTAAACTATGAATTCGACTTACCCACAAACAAGGAAGATTAGGGATGAGAAAATCTGGAAAAATTGCCCACAAAAACGTCCCTTACTTTCTCTCTTGTATGCACTGCCTACTTTAAGTGTCAACCATGGTTGTCGCGGTGGTTGTCCTACTCGGAATCGAAGCCTAGCGTCATCTCTTCTCTTCCTTCGCCTTCCCTTTCTTCTTCTTCTTCGTTCTCTCCTCTCTTTCTCTTCATGATTCTCTTCTCCATTGAACTCCCTCTATGTTTTGCTCTCCTCTTTCCCTTTCCTCTGTTTCACGTTATTTCATTTGTTTTGTTCCCATTTGTTTTTTCTTTTTCTTTTTCCCTCTATTCAACCTTCCCCATTTAACTATTTTGTGCAATTACCTTTAAATCCATCTCCTTTTATATATCTAAATATATCTATTTACCTTTTCAAAATATAATTTAAATAATGATACAAATTCATATAAAACAACGATAACTAATACTCGTTAAAAGAATTAAACTCAATATTTCTTGAAGTCATTTCATTAAAACGTCAAAATAATTAACTAAAGTAATATAATTAACTTTTCAATAACTCTATAATCAAATCTAATTTCCTTAAATTAAACTTGAGGACTATTAATATATAATCATGCTAATAAATCATACTTAACTATTAATACAATACTCTTTAAAAATAGAGGTATTACAAGTGTAGTTCGACTATGTATGCAGAAGAGAACAAGCTCTAATACCCTTTAGGATTTTCTGTACAATACAATAGAAAATTTACAAGTTTTGGTATACTTCCACCTTTATATTTTTTATAGGTTTACAAGTTTTTGTAAATCTAATAGTAACCATTTGACTATTAAAAGTTTACAATTACATAAAAGGGTATTTAGCAATGGTTTTTGGCTGACTTTTTCATTGACTTGTGACTTTTGGCTTTTTTTTTTTGAATTCTAGGCAAACAACAAAAAAAAAGTGTTGGTAACTGGCTTTTGCAGTGGCTGAAAAGCCGGCTTTTCAGCCAAAAGCCAAAAACCGCTTTTTCTATTTTGTACTAAACAGCCAGCAATAATAGCCAATTTTACCAAACACTTTTTTTAACAGCTAATAATTATACAGTCGATCAAACAAACTACTAAAAACAGTCGATCAAATCAGTCAACATATAAAACCACAAGCCAACAGCCATCAGCCAATTGCCAAACACTCCAAAGTAGTCAAATGGTTACTACATTAAAAAAACGGACGAGGTAAGACTGTAAATTATATGGAATTCGAACGAGTTTAGCAGTGGGCCGGGTAATTGAAGACTGCTGGTCTGTAAAAACACACGTGTACATCTTCCCTGCCAATGGATAATGGTGAGATTAATCTATGAAGAATATGAAGATAATCAATCAACAGAAAGAAAAAAAGAAACAAGAGAAAGAAATTCTTCTTTATTCTCAGAAGATAGAAAATCAAGAGGGTGAACTGTGAACTGTGAAGTATAGTTTTAGCCATTTGTTCTTTGAACAACAATGGCAGTTTCTCATGTCTCCGCTTCTTTCAACCTCTCAATCTATGGTATTTTTCTACCTCTTCTTCTATTTATTTATTTAAAAGGGTTGTTCTTAAATGTGTGAAATTCTCACTGCAGATGCATGTACACCTAATTCTCCAAGGCTATGTACAATTTCAAGGATACCCACCTCCAATTTTGCTAGAAATGCTACTTCTTTTTTGAGGGGTTCTCCACTTGGTAATGCTTCATTTCAATTGTTGTTCATTATTGTGTCTAGTGTTGTTTGCATTCTTTTGAACTAGTCTTATGTGCACGCGATGCGTGTGAAAGCATATTTGCAATGTAATTATATGAAGGAGAAACTGTAATGGAAAGACTGGAAATAATTTGATTTTAAGATAAGGGTAATAACTGGGAGTTTTGGAGCAATTGCATTGCAGTTCTACAGTAGTGTATACTCCACATTTTTGGATAATTCGACAATGGCTACAATAAGATTGTAGCCACTATAACTATTTAAATCTAAACCCTTCATTTGTTGTAGGCTCATCTTGACCATTAATCCAAATGATTTAATTAAAAAAAAGTCAATTTTTTAGAAGTTAATTCTATTTAATGGACAAGATGGTTTCTTCAAAAATTAAGGGTTGAGATTGAAACTATTACAATAGCGACAATCTTATTGTAGCCATTGAATAACCTTCTTACATCTTTTCCTATTTAAAATAAATTAATAGTTGAAATTCAGTTATTTTGTATGAGGGTAAATTTGGCAATTTTCGTATTTTTAGTGTTGCCGTCCTCTTCTCTAATAGAATAGAGATGTTCATAATAAGGGTTGCTTTGAAATAATTTTTAAAATTTATGTTTTGCACTTTGTTACTTTGTTATTCATTGATTGAATGTGTCTAATGTTTGTTCTTGTTAAGATTGTTTTTTTTTGTTTGGGAGGAGGTGCAAAGGCTGATAGATTATTGAGTTTTGAACTCAAGTCATGATTTATGAAGTTATGATTGACAATGGTTGAAATAGTAGTCTAGAGCTGATCAACCACAGACCGGTATGATTTTTGCTGGAGTTTGGGCAGTGCTTTTGGGTTGAATTTTTCAACCCAAAAGGCATTTCTAGTGTTCTAGGCTATTTGGCAGGAGTCGGTTGATTTTACCGGCTCTGAGCAGGAACTTCCAGGGTTGCTGTCTTATCTTTGGGTCCCCAATGTTCATTTTTCATTATTGGCTCTAGGTTGATCTTGTTGTTTGCCATGGGAAAAAAAAAGGGTTTGTGGTGAAGTAATGAGTTGATAAGAATTAGTTTGAAGTGGGAGGCGGTATGAGGTTCAATTGAATGGCTGTAGCCTGTAGGTTTAGAAAAATGGAAGAGAGTGTGAATGGAAGTAAGGGTAGATTGATGTAATGAAGTAATGTTGTGTTCATTTGAAAGCAGTTGGAGCTTGTAGGGGATGGATTAGGCCTTTGAATATATTGTCTGAGATCTTAGCATCTTCTGCAAGATATGCGGCTGCTAAATTTCAGTTTAAGTATAATACACTTTTCGTAAAGTATTATACTATTCTCAAATAGTTTTAAATTATAAATGCATCTCTTATGGTGCCCCGAAGTGTAATGACTAGTGACTAGTGAGTGAAGGAGAGAGGATGGGAAAAAGGGGAAAACTATTAGAAGTGTAATTCGTCAAATGATGTTAATTTTTAATTATGATTAGTTGGACAAATTAATTGCAGAAGTATTAGTAATTTGGAGAGAAGAAATTGAAAACAAATGATGTAAAGTTTTAATTGATGAAGTTAATATGCTCTTTTTGATCTTTTTTTTCTATATCCAAGGTAAGATTGGCATCACTCCACAACTGTAACGTATGCATCCGTTTGATTGAGGTAGGGCGGGATATTGCTCATAAAACATAAGTATATGAGAAAAAGTTAGAAATAGACATGAAAACCCATGGACTAAGCTTATAAGAGCATTCATCTTCATGTCTTCATGATCAAAATTTGGTTTGGAGTTGGTAAACCTATCAGTAAAATTTAGAACTAATCTCTTAACCATAATTTAATATTGAATGACGGGAAAATTGGTGGTAGTTTTGATATGATATGATCCAAAATGCGTGTGATATGGATGGGCTCTTATATTGTTTTGGGTAAAAGAAGAAGAGAGAGAGAGAGAGAGAGAGAGAGAGAGAGATCATTCAGTATTTGACAGAACTTTTTGGATCATCCTTAAGTAGTTTACGCTGAAATATCATGATTCTGGAGGGAAGCAAGGTGGAAGAAGGAGTATGAAAGACAATATAACCTTAAACTTTTGGATTGTGTCTAGTGGTGCTGTGATAGAGATTTTTATCCCCCCTCCCTTCCTCCCTCCCTACTGTCAAAAAAAATATAAAAGCCTCCTATTCTCTGTCCTTTTTCACACACGGAAAACTTTTATATTCCTTCCATCTTCAATTGCTCTACCCATTCAGTTGAGCACAAAGTTTAAGGAGTGAGTTTGGTGTGGCTCACTAAGTAGATAGCGGGGTTAACAGTAGATTTGTATGATTTTTACATTCCTTTATCTAGTAGAGAGATTTTGGTGTTGGCCACTGTATAGATAGTAAGTATATATTATGTATATAGCAGTGCTCAACACCCCCCCCCCCCCGAGACGAAAATGATGCTCTAGTTTACACTTTGCATTTATTTGCTTCCTTTTTTTGGGGGGGTGGGGGTGGGGAGGGGGGTGGGGGCATTTACATGGTACCTTGCCATATACTCTTGTAAATATATCTTTGATTTATTGATACTTTATATTTATTTATCGAAAAAGTAAATTTTTTATATTTGAACTGAATAATCTTTAGCTAACAATTTATGTTATGAATGTTAGCGTTACGGACAAGCTCTGCTCAATTGAAGCCCGCGTACAAAGCAAACTCAGCTTCTATAAAGTGTGAACAAAGTACAAACCAGGGAAATGGCTTGGACGTATGGTTAGGAAGGATTGCAATGGTTGGCTTCGCTGCGGCAATTACTGTTGAGATATCAACTGGCAAGGGGCTTCTTGAGGTACAGATTGCCAAACTTTTAATGCATTAGCTTCAGCATAAATAAGTAGGTCACTGTAAGGTCACTGTAACATAGTATATAGTATTATTTTTTACATTCATTTTCTTTATACACCAAAACAACTTTTCCTCCGTAATGTCCTTTTTTCATCATTTGAACAAGTTTGAATGCGGGAATCAAGTGGTAGCTGTATTAATTGGCTGTCATATTAGTGTTCATACTTTTTCTGTCACACCTCCTACCATACGGTTGGTGCTTTGATTCCCTTGTACACCTGATGATTGGTGGACTTTATGTGTCATAGTTTTAAGCTTTTTATTCCTTCTCTACTTGGCACTCTCTCTATATCAGTAGACGAAGTACTACAGTTATCCCCTAAAGAGAGATATGCAATATCGTTTTTATGTACTCCCTTTGTCCTGATTTAATTAAAACATTGCCTTTTGGCACAGATATATGGAAGAGGAGAGTGATAGAAAGTGATGAATTTTGATTTTTTTGGATGAGGAGAGAGATACAGAAGACCAAGTACCAAAAAAAGTATGTTTCTATAAATTTTGGTACAACTGGAAAAGGGAAAGTGGATCAATTATCTTAGGATAGTGGGATAAGGTAGAAGTCATTTTTAATTACACTTCTATGCAGTAAAACCAGGAAATAGCCTTAAAAGAAGGATGGTTGTGAAATTGGTAGCGTAATATGTGAAATGGCACGTATACAAAACTACAACCCACTGATTCAGTTGCCTTCCCTTTACTGAGTAATGTTGGATAAATGAATAACAGCGAATCAGAGATTGAATTTGTGCTTAAAACAGTGGCAGCTAGATAGGTTGTCATTTCATTCGTGAAACAAGGATTCAGGACTTGACAAAAAATAACTACTCTACAAGAACCTGAGCTGGCTACCAGAAGTTGGACCATTTGGAAACCTTTTATGCTTTATTAATGAACACTCGCAATTGCATCTTTCAGGAGCTCTAGATTTTCTTTAGTAAGTTCACATAATTACATGCCATTAGCTAATTTTGCGTGGTTGTAGCTTTCGGATGTCAGTGTAGAACTCTGAGTGTGATTTGGTTTGAAATGAAAGTGCTGTTTTTGTTTTGAAATAAAAATGTCTTAGCGTAGTTGTTAACTTGTTATGCATCTGTAATCGTCTTTACCTTTACCTTCTTCACTTTTTATTGAGGATTTCAAAAAATTTCACCACTGTTTTCAGTATGGTAGTGTGTGGTTAAATGGTTTATTGTCCATGTCTGGCAAGTGAATTATTGAGTTTTATTGTCATGGTCAAATACATTACATTCATGTGAATAGTTGATGCTAAGCGCTCCTTCTGATAATTTAAACCTGATCTGCAGAACTTTGGGCTCACAGGCCCATTGCCAACTGTGGCTCTAGCCGTGACCGGACTGGTCGGTGTGCTGACTGCTATCTTCATATTTCAGTCTGCCTCAAAGGACTAAATGCAAACAGATGACCTTGCTCCCTGTAAATTTTGTAATTCTGTCAAATTTTTATAATTTAAGTACGGATTGATTAACTGCAACTTTAAGTACAGAAAAACTCCTCTTTTGTACAATGTGCAGAGTTAATATAAGCATATCTGCTTTGAAGATTTTGTTGAATCTTAAACCGTCTTTTTGGCTATTATATTGTATATAATGGTCTAATGTATGATTAGATCTTTTAATTTGTTACCTTTTCTCATAAGCTTTACGCTTCTCCAGAACAGTGGAGAAAATTATATTCTGAAGCATGTGAAAAATGATTCCTCCAACAGTTTGTTCCTCAGGAGAATATAGAGTTGGTTGTCTACTTTATACTTCCTCTGTTTCTTTTTAAGTGCTACATTTCTTTTTTTTTACACTTGTCGACATACATTTTGTATGGTTTTTATCTTTAATTATGCATTTGTAAAAATTATGACAACAAGATATTAAAAATGTATACATCGAGACGAATCAAACAAGATCCAACAAGACTATATTTTTTCTTATGCATAAATTGTAAAAGCCAGTCAAACTATAATAGATGAATAGTAGCAAAGTCAATATGTAGCACTTAAAAAGAAACGGAGGAAGTATATTACTGAGAATGGTTGATTAATAACTTTGCAGGTATGATGGTGATTATTAACCTTGATGATTCAATGTGTGCTTATTCCAGCTTATGAAATGAAATAAACACCAATTTAATTATAACCATAATCCCGTTCTTTATTGTTAAATTTTTTATTTGACCATGTGAAGAAATTGATTTCTTTTTTTCCCCTTTTTGATTAGTACTTCCTAGACAGAGTTACTCCTGGTCAACAAGTATTCCTTTCTTTACAAGAATCAGATTCCATTGTCTTTTTACCAGTATATATAACTTTGATGTTGTGAAGATATGATCATTGAACTTTTGAGGTTTCTCTCTCATTGTTTTGGATCTGCTGAATTCTCCATCTTGTGGCTTGTTGGGTATTTTTATTGCTCTCATGGGTTTAAGCAGTTCCCGCCTTATGAAAAGGCTAGTCTCTAAACGCCAGATAAAGCTACTGATGGTCGGCCTTGATGCTTCTGGAAAGACCACAATTCTATACAAACTCAAGCTCGGACAAGTTGTACGAACAATACCCACTATAGGTATTTAATCAGTCAAAGTTAAGCTTTATCAGCATGCCATGCATCAGTGACACTGCTCTATCCATTTCTGTTTCCTGATTTCTTCTTCTCTCACCTGTTCTTCTTCCATTACCATGTAGTATAAATACTTGTTGGCTAGTATGATTTCAGTATTCTTTCTCATTACATATCTCTTCTCCATGATCTTCCAAAACATATGTGTGTCTCTCTTTTATTTTGGAAAAAAATATATTAATGTGCATGTTCCTGTTTTGATCAGGTTTCAATGTGGAGACTGTTGAATACAATAATCTGAACTTTTCCGTGTGGGATCTTGGTGGACAAGAGAAGGTATCTCCAAATGATTTTTCCCCTCCTTCCCTCTCCTCCCTCCCGCATTTTTCTTAAATAATAAAAAAAGAAGTGAAAAAAGAGTAACAGACAAAATCTGTCTTTTGTCTAAACATTCTTCATCAGACAACTTTTCCAAATCTTTCAATTAACACTTTAAGGTTGTACTTGATGTCCTTTGTTCAATTTGTGGCGATAACCCTCCCCCCTCCCCCACCTCTCTCTAGTCTCTACAGAATAAAGAGGTACAGCACATTGACATTCTTACCTTACAAGCTCTACCATAGCTCATGAAACGAAGGGTAAGAATGTCAATATGCCTCTCGTTCTTGGGAAAACAGTTGCGTGAACAGTTACCTTTCTTTTCCGATAGTGCAAGAACTGCATATCTCTCTTTCCTGTCATGTGATGAGGGAACATGACCAATAAACTATCTGTTCCTGTCTGTTACCTAGATTCGGGCATTATGGAAACATTATTATCGGAACACCCAGGGGCTCATTTTCGTTGTGGATAGCACTGACAGGGAAAGAATAGTAGAAGCTCGTAATCAGCTTCACCGGATTCTAAGCGAGGTTAGAGAAAATTTTACTCTTAATCTTGTGGCATTTCATCATCATCATACACAATTCTTAAAAGTATTTTCATTGTAGCAGGATGAACTGTGTAATGCAGCAGTATTGGTTTTCGCCAACAAGCAAGACCTTCCAAATGCTATGTCTGTCTCAGAGGTAGCTCAAAAGCTTGGGTTACATTTGCTTCGTCATCATAGATGGTAAATTCTCATCCTAGATTTACTTCCATAGAGCGAATAACTCTTTCGCAGATTTCAGAGTTAGGTCTTATCCACTCATCTTATAAAAGTCAGTTTTAGTTAGAAAAATCTGCTTTAACCAGTATAAATTACTAACTTCCATATTTCATCTGCATCTAAAAAAGTCTTAACACTTACCCCCCTAAATCCCTTATAGTATGCACCATTTTCCCACCTGGGATGCTAATGCTCCATTTCTTTTTCTGTTCATGTACCCCATTAGTTACCCTCACATACGTATCAAGTGCTCCGACCATTCCACGTTTTTACCAACTCCAGCGAAACAGATATAAAAATTGTGCCAAACCCACATGGAGCAAACAATAAGGGATAGTGGGATTACTAAAATTTGATGTTCCATTATAAGCTTAGCGTTCTTCGTCGTGACCTTTTCTGTGGCTTGTGATCTGCGTTTCTCTTTCCACTCATGTAGCTCCGACTTTTAGAATCTATCTATTTTTTTTTGTTTCTTGTTCTATGAAAATTGTTAAATTGACGGTTATTCCCCAGCAGAGAGAGCAACAAAAGTTGGAAGTGATTTAATCAGTAAATATCTGTTTTATTAATCATAAAGAAAAAGTTACTTAAGAAGTGATGGCGTTGTTGCTTTGTAGGTTTATCCAGAATGCTTCGGCCATATCAGGCGTCGGACTATATCAAGGTCTGAATTGGTTATATCAAACACTCTGTGACAAATCTACATGAGGAACGTTTTTCTTTTTGTTTAGGTTTTTCTGCATGGATGTAGGCAATACAATATGCCTTTCCTACAGCACCAAAGTGTTCATACCATTTCTTAAATGCGGCCTTTTTTTTCCATAAAACTTTTCTCTAAAGTTGCATTTTGGTATCTGGATATCTTTTGTAATAGCTACTAGAGATGATGCCTTTTTTATTTTTTCATTTTTGTGGTTTTCAAGTTAGTGAGGTGTAAGCTATTTAAATCAATCCAACATGTTGTATACTCAATTCATTGACCACATATTGATGTGTTTTTAGTTTAAACAACTTTTCTTGTTTCATAAACTTAAAAAAGCATGTTGTACTAAGTAGTTTTGGAATATATCGTCAAAGGAGTAAGAAAAAGGAAGACAGGTGTGAATGTCATTATAAATTCCTTCAAACATGTGGGAAAACTATTACTTCATGCTATCATAGCTGACATTAGGGGTGCAAGATTTTTGTTCTTTTGGATCGAATTAATCCGAGTGAACTTATTTTAAATGAAAACTAGTATTTAGGTTCCGACGATACTTCTAGTTTTCGCGTGTTACAATTTAGTAATTTTAGACAGCTAATATTATTTGGTAGGAGATATGTAAGTGAAAAAACAAAACAAATCATTTATTCATAATTTGCATTTAAATATTGTAGTTTATCTCTTGGCTTAAAATAAGACGGAAAAATGAAACAACTCTACTAATACACATCATGTGTTGAGGTCATGGGTTCGAGACTTCACACTGACATCTATATATATATCAAAAAGCGTAAGCACGGATTGCAATCCGTCACGTGTCACTCTCCTTTCTTTTCAACAATATTTATCAACGTTATTCTTATAAAAAAAATGTAAATTGTCAATGAGAAGAAGAAGACTTATACTCCGGGAGCGGGAAATACTAATATGATAGGACTATATAAGTCTTCTTCTTCTTCCTTCTAACATTATCAACACTTCCATATTCATCATGTCTTCTTCTGTTCAATACTCTAAACAAAAGTATGTTGTGATTATTATCCCAATGGAGTCCAATTTCATCATCCATCAAGCATCCTTCTATTAACAACTTCACTCATCCATCTTTTCGTCAATACCTTGAATATGACAGCAGAGCCACGAGTCTTCTTCTTCCTGATAGCATCATGGACACTATCATATTCATGCCTTCTTCTGTTCAAAACCTTAAACAACAGGAACTTGTGATTGTTATCCCAATGGAGTCCGATTTCATCTCCCATTTGAAGCATTCTTCTTTTTACAATTTCACTCATCCATCTTTTCTTGAATATCCAAGCTCCAGATGACTCCCACTTCTTTAATTGCAACTTCACTTGGTATCGTTTGTCGCAATCAAACAAATTGATCTCAACTCCATCTTTATTATTGATGGCGTTTCTTATCTGGGTTTCATCGTTCTGAAATATATGTTTCTCGACTAATCCCCTGCTGATGATAAGTCTGGATTGGACACCATCAACGTCACTTTTAGCAAGTGTCTTCTTGATCTCCCAGACTTCATTAGCAAGTAAATTGGTCGTAAAGATTAATGGACAGAGAAAGAGTAAGATCAATCTCGTCCGAAAAATCATTGTTCTTTAAAACCAGACGATCTTCCTTCTCTTTCTGTGTTGGTAAATATGGTAATGTATCCGAATTACGCATAGAGGATGATGAAAGAGAGAGTGTTGTAAGATAAACATCAAACTCAGAAAACTCTGAATTCAAAGTTTTGCTTTCTTTGTTATTCTCCACTAATACCCTGTTGATCATAAGTCTTGATTGCACTGCATCAACTTCACTTTTTGCAAGTGTCTTCTTGATTTCCCAGACTTCATTTGCAGTAAATTGGTCGTAATGATTAATGGACAGAGAAAGAGTAAGATCAATCTCGTGGGAGAAATTGCTGTTCTTTGAAACTAAGCGATCCTGCTGCTTCTCTTCCGTTGTTGTTGGTAAATATGGTAATGTATTCGAATCACGCATAGAGGAGGATGACGGAGAGAGTTCTGTAAGATCAAGATCAATAATGGTTCTGTTATTCTCCATGATTCTTGATCCATCAAAACGTGTAACTCTGAAGTTTGATCGATGACCAACAAAAGTTGAAGAACAGGAAGGTTGTATAAATATGGAAAAGTATAGTAATTGGTAATCCTAGTAGGATTGTCATTGTTAACTCATAAGGGATTAAATTAATTTTGCAATCTTTGTATTTCGTTAATTTTCTTGGGCTCGTCATCTATCCTTGGGCTCATCTAGCTATTATCCTTTTGCTCATCGTATTCGAACATTTAAATAGCTGTTTGTAGCTCCAACTTGTGTTTGATGTTTACCAAAAGAAAAGATCAATAAGAAGCCAATTCATTGCATTCTCATCTTGTCATTGCTGGTACAAATTGTTTTATAAATTTTGCTCAAATGGAATTTCTAGTGAAAATATAAAGAGATGGGAATGAAATCAACATGTGTTTTATGTAATCAAAGCTGCCCTCTATAGTCTATATATGTTTTATTTCAGTCCGTTTTCATGTATTACTAGTATACAAACTTCATAGCTAACATATAGTATTAGTCATCATTGTTATCAGAAGGTTTTATTTACACAAAAAACAATTTTTGTATTTCCATGTTATTGGAAGCAAAAAGTTCATGAGTAGAACTCACCCCCATTTAGTGATACAGAAGCATTCTTTGATATTCTTTGTTATATACTTATATGTATCTTTTAAAAAGTTCACAATCTTAATATCTGTTACATCATACTCTATGAGACTATGACAGAGCTCTGTGCTTCAAACTTTTCATTCGTGTACAACTGTACTTAAATTCATTCGTCCTCCAATGTGAACAAGCAGAGCAACAATATTCACTGCATGATCTCTTAAGCAACAAGCTCAATCTAGTAAACTACCCTTGGTGCATTTGGTCCTTGCTCCATTCAAAAATGTCATAATTTTATAATGACTTGACTTGCAGCCTAAAACGTATCCATGAATATGCACTTGTATTACTGTAATGTGAATGCCGTCTAATGTAGTTAATTGGTCTGTTGGCAAAGTCTTGGATGGTGATAAGAAATTTTTATGTAAGAGTTTACTTCAATGGTTGATATCTTGAGGATCTTGTTAGAGAAGATCAAGTGAATAACATGTTATTCTCTTAAGTACTCTTAATTTTTTTTTGTAGGGTTATCATAAAAATGTAGACGAGAGAATAGTCTTTCATATAATCTACTTCATATTATTAAAACGTATGAGCAAAAACTGCATGTCATCTCATGTTATTTCGTGTCATATATTGACATCACGCCACTTTGTCTTTAGTTATAAGAAATTGTGACGAATGTCTTAATTCCACCTTTGAGCTACATCTATTATTTGTAATAGAAATCCAATGTCAATTACTAAATCCATTCACCATATTAAAAATTGCTCAAAAAGCTTACAAGAGAACCTTTAAGGCTTTAACCACCTACTTTTTAAATGTTTTTGTGATAGAATATATAGGAATATTATAGGTTGTTTAACAACTCAACCAATTTCTAAATGAACCTAGAGCTCTTTTTTGTTGCCTACATGTCTTCTAGTATCTCAATGGTACTATTAATGTTGGATTGTTATACGCTTGTAACAATTCTCTCAAATCGAGTATATATGGAGATGCCGAATGTGCACCATGATGTACAAGATGAGTTTCTCTTTTTGGCTCAGGTTACTTCTACGTTACAGTTGGCCGATTTAACAACAAAATCTTTAGGAACGCATCGATCAACATCTAGAAAGTCTAATATAGACCCGTTCTACACTAAACTTATTGTAAACCAAGGCCAAGGCCCAAAAGTTAAGGTTTTTTTAGCAAAAGTTAAATTATAGCTCACCAAAAGTTAAGATTTTGTAATTAAAAGTTAAGGTTTTTTAATCAAAAGTTAAGTGTTAAAATGAAAAGTTAAGGTTTTTTTTAGCAAAAGTTAAGATTTTATAATTAAAAAGTTAAGGTTTAGCAATCAAAAGTTAAGTGTTATAAATGAAAAGTTAAGGTTTTTTGTCGCAAAAGTTAAAGTTTTATTGTCAAAAGTTAAGTGTTATGAATGAAAATTTAAGGTTTTTTTTAGCAAAAGTTAAGATTTTCGAATTAAAAGTTAATATTTTGTAACAAAAACAATTAAGTATTATAAGTGAAACGTTAAATGTTTGTTTAGCAAAAGTTAATTTTGTAATTAAATAGTATCAGTAAATATATCAGCATATGGAGGCAATTTTCAAGAAAACTTTCTCTCTCTTCGGTAATCATTGGACAAAATTCAGATCTACCTTTTTTCATTCTCTATTTCAATTCCTCACTTCACTTCTTCACTTCTCCCACTACCTTCGATCTACCTCTGTGTAATTACTTTTGAAACATTAATATGTAACAAGGGAATCAAAACTACTTTATAAAAAGAAGGTCAGATTAACGGAGAATTCAAAAGATATTGATGAAGAGAAGGGATGAAAGAACCTCTCTTAAATCATCCCTCCATGTTTAAGCTTCAAGGTGGTCCAAGAACCCTAGCCTAGATCCAAGCTCGTCTTCGGCACTTCGAAGTGTTTGCTGCTGATGCTTCGTTCTCCAATCATCTCTTTTAACTCGGTGGCGAAAATCCGGTAGAAATGTGGTCGGATTCCGGCAAATTTGGAGTAGAGAGGAAGTGGAAGAGAGGAGAGAGGATGTGGGGGGAGTAAGGGAAAGTGAAGTTGAAGAGGGGCAATGGCAGGTTCAACCGGAAGAGCTTGTCTTAACAATGAAGAAAGTGACCGGGTCTACACTATTTCTAGTGTGGACCCGGTCCACCCAAGAGTTTTGCATCAACATCAGTTTTTGTGTTCCGAAGATTGAAATCTATGTAGGATATATATTTCATTTTAGTCAACGTATCTGTATCAGATACAGATACGATACTAATACACTACGGATAGGCTCGTAAAAAGCCTTTAGGTAGACGGTAGAATCATAGCCCGTTTTTGGTGCTCCTAGGAGCATGGAGCATGGTGCTCCCATATTTTAAAATAAGTTGTCAGTAAGAACATATACCGAACACTGGGAGAACATAACATTAAAAGGTTGTCAGAAAAAACATATAGTGAACAGTGGGAGAACATAACATCAAAAGAACATTTACTTGAAACCAAAAGAACAAAATACAAAATTTCAAAAGAACAACATACAATTTTTTAAAGAAAATACAAAACTTCAAAGAACATTTACTTAAAACAAAAAGAACAAAATACGAAATGTGAAACAACAAAAATAGTTTTTACAAAGAACAAATTACAAATATAAAAAAAAAATTCCTTACAAAAAAAATTTAAAAACTGTCCATTCAAAAAAAAACATTTCCATGAAATATAAAGAACAAAATACAAAAATTCAAAGAACAAAAATGAATGACCTTGAAGAGCATTAAAACCAAATGTAACAGAACATCATCTAACAATTCGAAGAACATCTGGTCAGAAAAATGAGAGAGAGAAGAGCAACGCCATTGAAGGTTGCTCGATGATGAAGATGGTTTCCAGTGAATGTGGCTCGACGGATGAAGACCCTGACCGCCGGTTTGCTTTGCCATATCCGACGCTTTGATTTGCCCTAACGGCCCCTTTGTTTTTCCCTAATTGCGCAGGCCGTTTTGCCCTAGCTCCATTCGCCGGCAAGTTATTTTGCCCTAGTTTCGTTCGCCGGCTGTTTTGCCCTAACCCCGGTGTATGAAGCATTGTGCTCCGGGGAGTACCAAAAAATTTTCAGTAGAATCAACCCCATATTTTAACCCACTTTCTCTCATAAAAAGACTCACTTGGAGAGTTGGAGAATGGATAGTCCGACACTATTCGCTTATACCTTAAACTCCCTTCTTATAAGCCTGGTGGAAGCAATGTGATGTCCAAATATTGTTAAAACTTATGGTAAATTTGGTCTAAAAAGTCTAAACCACTAGTAAGTAAGTATATTCTCTAATGTTAGACTCTCAAACATCCTCACTGATTCTCTAATGGCGTTCTCTCTCTCTTTGCCAAGCTACAACTTCTTCAACCTCTCCAGTACATCTCCGTCAAACTTGTCCGGCAAATGAACGGTTTCCGGCGAGAATGTCGAAGATATTTGTATACATAGAGAAGGTGTTATTGTCAGAGCTGAAGATAAAGCTGGAGAATTTCAGGTCTTCTTTCACTATCTCTGTAATTTCTGCACTTTATTAATATATCTTTGATTGATACTATGTTTGATGAATTGATATACTTTTGGTATTTAATCTGCTCTTTTTGGATTGAAATAGATCGGTGTGAGTTCAGTTGCATGCATACCCTTAGTTGCGGCTAATTATAACCAAAACAATAAATTCACTAGCTCCTAAAACGGTTATATCAAATAATAATATGATCGGAGCGAGCGTAAACTAAATGGTAAATATATATACCAATATATGAATAAAAGCCATAGACGTTTGTCACAATCACAACTACATTAGACCCTAGAGCGTATTTCTAATATATACGTGAAGAAAAAATGAAAAAAGAAAAATAGATGTTAATATAAAGGGTAATTATTTTTGGCGGGAGCGGGGAACTTGAATACGAAAGCAGAGCCACATGTCTTGTTCTTCTTCTTGATAAAATTATCAAGAGTAGTATCATATTCATGGCTGCTTCTTCTGTTCAAAACTTTAAACAAAAGTATGTTGTGATTGTTATCCCAATGGAGTCCAATTTCATCTCCCATCTTAAGCATTCTTCTTTTTACAACTTCATTCATCCATCTCTTCGTGAATATCCAAGCTCCAGATGACTCCCACTTCTTTAATTGCAACTTCACTTGGTATCGTTCTTCGCAATCAAACAAACTAATCTCAACTCCATCTTTATTATTCATGGCGTTTTCAATCTGGGTTTCATCGTTCTGTAATATGTGTTTCTCCACTAATACCCTGTTGATCATAAGTCTTGATTGCACTGCATCAACGTCACTTTTTGTAAGTGTCTTCTTGATTTCCCAGACTTGGTTTGAAGTAATTTGATCGTAAAGATTATTGGATAGAGAAAGAGTAAGATCAATCTCATCGGAAAAATCATTGTTCTTTAGAACTAAGCGATCTTGCTTCTCTTTCTTTGTTGGTAAATATGGTAATGTATCCGAATTACGCATAGAGGATGATGAAAGAGAGAGTTGTGTAAGATCAACATCAAACTCAGAAAACTCTGAATTCAAAGTTCTGCTTTCTTTGTTATTCTCCACTAATCCCCTGTTGATCATGAGTCTTGATTGGACTCCATCAACAAGTGTCTTCTTGATTTCCCAGACTTCATTTGCAGCAAATTGCTCATAATGATTGATAGACAAAGAAAGAGTAAGATCAATCTCGTCGGATAAATCATTGTTCTTTAAAACCAAACGATCCTGCTTCTCTTTCTGCGTTGTTGGTAAATATGGTAATGTATCCGAATTACGCATAGAGGATGATGAAAGAGAGAGTGTTGTAAGATAAACATCAAACTCAGATAACTCTGAATTCAAAGTTTTGCTCTCTTTGTTATTCTCCATAGCTCTTGATCCACCAAGAAAACGTGTAATGCTAAAGCTTAATTGAAAGTTTGATGACAAAAAAAAAAGATGAAACGTAGGTTCCATATATATAATGGTAATCCTAGTAGAATTGGTTAATCTTGAAATCTTGTAATTAAGTCGGTTAATTATGAGCTCACCTATCCTTATGGAAGTAATCAGAGGCGTGCTATGATTAAGGCCCAGAGTGGCCCGGCCCTTAATAACTTTTCCAATTTTTCTTAAACAATGCTTTTATCTAATGAACAACGGTCCATTATTAACAAGTTCTAGTTCTGTCTCATGCAAAAAGTTACTTTCACTGAGTTTTATCCTTTAGGTGTTATTGTAAGTCGAACTTAGCAAATGATACGAACATAGTTGCATACCTTAGTAGTATTGAATTATTTGGAAAATGATATGACAACCTAAAAGTCGAAATTTAAGTAACTTTTAAACATTTTAATTTAATAATAGTGATTTATGTATGATTTTGGCATAAAATCACAATTTAATTTCATTTAAGATAATGTATTAATACTTATTTACAATCTAATTATCTAGTGGATTAAAGACCATGAAAATCAAGTGGATTAAAGGATTGATTAAGAATAGGCAAAGTGTGTTTTACAAATTTACAATCTAATTATCTCTCCTTATCTCTCAAATCCTAAACGCCATGGATAGTAGTAAGGGTTGCTATTGATGAATTTATTGACGATTGGCACAAAATTTGTTTTTAGTTTACTAATAAATAAAAGGAAAAATTGATAGGAATAATCCCACATTTGTCCGGTCTTCCACCACTGGTACCACCTTTAATTAATCCAGCAATAATCCCACCTTTGACCCCCATATTCTCTCATTGGTACGGGATACCGGTGACTTGTTTGACCATACTAAATTACCGTTGACTTTTTTTAAAAAAAAATAACTTAAAAAAAACCCACTCCTTCCCCTCCTCTCCCCTTCCACACTGCTGACAGCCTGCCCAGCTTCCCCCCTCCCCTGAAACCACCTATACCTTCAAAGCCACCCAAACCTCACGGTGTTAATTAAGCTAAACCCACAACCACCATTTGAACCGCATCAACATCCTTTGATCAGCACTATTATCAACCACAGAAGCCCAATTATCCTCCTCAAATACACCCTCTTCCTCATCCCACTCTCTGTCTTCCTCGTCATCTTCCTTCCTCCTCTGTTCTTTATCTCTCCTTCCCTTCTTAGGAACCGGCGGACCCAACATATTTCTGGGACACTCATAGCTTAGGTGACCTTCCTCCCCTCACTCATAACATCTGGACTTGTCCTTATAAATGCGTCGACGAATGAACTCAGCATCACTCCCGTTGACAGTGCAATGGAAGCTCTTAGGGTGCGGCCATTTAGGTTTTTACCGTTCATCTGACGAGTAGCAGTAACGACATCATTAAGGGAGACAAAGAGAATAAAGGCAATGCCGCGGCTAAGGCGAGTAACATTGTCCTTACGGATGGTGACACGGCCTATCTTTCCGAAGGAAGAGAAGATGGTGAAGAGGTCAGAGTTGGTGAGGCTAACATAGATAGTTGACTGGGTAGTCTCCGACGAGTAAGGGAGGCTAGGGAAGGGGTGGCAGAGGGGGGGGGGGGGGTGGCTGGGAGGGGTTTTTATTTTATTTTTGAAGTTATTTTTTTTATAAATTTAAATTAAGACTTTAATTAAAAATTAGGTTAAAATATACTTAATTAGTTATTAATCACATATCACCATTAATTATAACTAATCACAAGATTTGCGGAAGCGTTTCCTTAAACCTGTGGGTTATGGCCCACCAATAATATAATATTCTTACAAAAGCTCAATATCTCATAATTACAACTAAGACCTTAAATACTTCCTTCATCTCATTTCTTGAAATCCGTCCCAAGCACTTGCTTTTCCCAGATCCATCTCCATCCCTCTTTCATAACCTAAGCTTCGTTCAGAAGAAAAATAGAGAAACAAGAAAAGACAGAAAACATTCCAAAATGAGTGGAAAACTCGTAACTTTACTCCAGCCCGTAAAAACGGTTTTGGTTCGAAAACATTTTTGCACTTACAGGCACATATTTGCAGGAGATGAAGCAGACACATACTTCTCATGTAAATCATATTTCCTTGAAATAAGACAATAATCATATTTGCCATATAAATCATACTTGACTTATAATACTCACGTTCATACGATACATGAAATCATGTTAACGGACACTTTAATACTTTCATAAGAATATACGTAGACTAGTAGAACTTGGAAGCTAAATCATGTTAGAAACTGACGTTATGCATTCCATGTTAATTACTTTAAGTACAAGCACCTGTCATGAACGATATGTACTGAGCATTAAGTAAATCTATTACGTTAAAATGTAACCTCAAACTTTAAACAGAAGGAAAGAATAATTCAAACATTTATGATTACAGTGTGATCCATAATGATCCATAATTCCTTTTTAATCCATTTTATACTGGTTGTTGGTCTGTATTTCAGGGGTGGGACGTCTCCCACAATGGGCCAGTGCCCCAGGAAAAGAGCCAGTGCTCATCAGGAATAACATTAGCGGGCCAGTGCCCCAGGATAAGAGCCAGTGCTCATCAGGAAACAGGATACAGCTCGGTACGTGCACGACCATCAGTCAGGATATATACAGCTAACAAACCAGTTCTTTCACTTGAACTTATCATGTTTCATAACTTTTAATATCCATCAGTGATATTCCGTATATTTTAATCATTCAGCTCAGCTCTACCTTTATATAGGTAGTAAAATCATAACATAACAATATTCATCATTCGTAAGCTTTCAATTGCTTCCTTATGAAACGTTCATTGAGTATTCATAATAACATTGGGTTATAAAGCATTCATAGTTCCGTCATTTATAAAGTATAACGCCATCCCATGATTCATAAATTAACATACTTAATCATTCACATAATCATATGACACTTATTAAGATTCCGTAATTCACATTATTTCGCTTATAATATTTCATAAATTTATTAACATGTTCCCAGACACTGGCTTTACATAAGCTCACATATTTCATAATAACTGTAAATGGACAACAACCCCTCATATATCACATTGAACATGGATTCAGACATTAAGTTTACTTTTAATAAATCACAAAGGTAGAAATCATAGGTTATAAGTTTATCATGGAATTGCTAAACATACATATTCATAAATCATGTAAGCATGTAATTCATGGATAACAAGATGAGACGACATACTTTGTTTAATTCACATGAGTCATAAGTCTTGTAATAAAAGTATTAATTATATATATTTACGAAATCATATAAACAAGTATCACGTAACTCAGAACCGACATTCTTTACTTAAACATTAAATATAAACAATAATTAGATTAATAACTCACATTAACATCGAGTTTCATTTAAACATGGATAAAGCCGTAAAATCATACTAGTCACGTAAAATCATACTTTCATACATATTAATGATGAAATATACTTTTACTCACATAAGCATGAATCATGAATTGATCGTAACTATAAATTAATAGTAATTTACATATACATGCTTTTACTCGAATAAACATATAACATGATCATATTTCATAAATTATTACTTAAACATACGATGGTCATTTAACTTGTATCATTCACATTTAAAAGAAATTCATACTATATAAATATAAATTCAATAAACTTTAAATAAACTCTAGGTAATATCATGAATCTAATTTAAATAACATAAATCCCATTATCATAGTACAAAGGTTCATATAATTGCATTTTAACATACGGGCATGTAGTCTAATGCTGGACATAAAGGTTACCTTAACCGCTTAATCCAAAATATCGCCATAACTCCAAGAACGTCATCCATAGACCTCACGAATTCCCACATTCCATTTATCGCTCCATAAACATCAATAAAATATCAATTAGAATCCACTCAACTAATTACGAATATTTCTTAATGACCCGTTTTTCGAAAATCTTTATTTAAAACCTCATTATCCTTAAAAATATATATTTAAAATGCTATTAAAATCATTAGCTAAATAAATAATAATAATTTCATAACTGATTTTCTAAAATAATTTAGAACACTAATTGGGTAAAATGGGCAATGAGTTTATACCTTTAATAAAGTCAATGTTGACTTTTGGGTCTTTAGAACTAAATTACTGATTCTCTTTATTTTTGAGAATCAGTTTCTTTGGTTCTTGTGGAACCAGGAAGAAACGAAGGCAGGGGAGAAGAGGAGTGAGGATGGTGTGGCTGGGTGGCGTGGTCTGCCGGAGTTGGGTGCAGCAAGGGGTGTCTCTGGGTGGCCAGACCTCCGGCGTCTGTGGCTGCTGCTGCTGCGATGTGGCGCAACAAAAGGGAAGGGAGAAGGGTGAATGCGGGTGGAAAACGAAACAGAGCAGGGCCTGCTGGTGGCGGTCTGGTGGCGGAAAGAAGGTGGCGAGGTGGGTGCGGTCAGGTGGCCGGTTTGCCGGCGGTTGGTGCTGCGGTGTTTGCAATGGTTGGGAGTTTCGGGCAGATTGTGGGTGGGTTTTCCGGCGAGTTGGGTGGTCGGAAAAGCTTCAACTAAGGTCTTTAATGGCTGAAACTTAATTGAAGAGAAAGGTAGAAGAAAGCTTGAATTTTTGTTATGTAAATTGATGCAAGAATACTCCTATTTATAGTAGAAATCAGTAAGAGTGTTCAATTTGAATTCTAATAGATATGAAGAAGATGAGAAGATGAGGATGATAATGTTATCTTCAATTGGTTTGTCTGATTTCAGAAATTCTTATCTGCAAATTCCAATCTGATTGCAGGTGTAGCTCTTACTTGAGCTTATCCATTGGCCTTACCATTGCTCCAATGGTGATGAAGAGAAGAAGCAGGAGGTGGAAGGAGGAAGAAGAATACTGATTTGTTTTTCTTCCTTTTCTTTTTCTTTTTCCTTTTTTTTTCTGATTTTGTTTTTGGGTTAAATAGTTTTTGGGTTTGGGCTTGGTACTTGGATATGGACTTGAGGATGGATAATGAGTAATTACCCATAACTTTACAAAACACAATTTTATTTCCTTAAATAGTATTAGTAATAATTAGTACTTAAAATTATTTAAAAAAAATCAAGAATATACTTTAATAAGAAACCTTAATACCACTTATTAAAATGATAAGGTCATACTTAAGTTAATAATCTTAATTATTTAATAATAAAATAAGGTTAAAAATCGGGATATTACACATAATTAAGAGAATTTACCTGTAATTGTAGGTTACCAACAGGTGAGGGACCATTGAGAGAATATGGGTGTCAAAGGTGGGATTATTGCTGGATTAAATGAAGGTGGTACCATTGATGGAAGACCGGCCAAAGGTCGGATTATTCTTATCAATTTTTCCTAAATAAAATTCACAATCGGTATGTTGATCACAATCAGTCCCCCTTATAGGTTCATAGGTTCATCATGTACGGTTTAGTCTTGGCTCTCATGTTAGTCATGTTTAAGTCATAGCTCTTTTTTGTTTGTGCAAGGATACAATAACATTCATGCGTATTTTGGGAGATTCGTCTTGCAAATTTGTTGATCTAGATGACCTATCAAGTCGTATAACCATTATGACAATACATCAATAGAAATATATCAAGAGCATATTCGACAGTGACATATCCAGAAAAATTTGCTTTTACTTAATAAAATCATCTGCCCTCATATTTAAAAAGAAAAAGATGATTATAGATCCAATATTGTATATAATAATCTAGATAAAAATTTCAAATTAACATTACTTTGATAGTTAAATCATATTTGTTAAGTTAAACTAAATTTGTGGATGTTCATGAAGTTTAAAAAAAGAAACATATTAATAGTATAGCATAGCACACTTAATCTAAAAACATTGTAAGTGAAACAAATACTAGATAAGAGAAGGAGAAAGGATGAGTCAACCCAAAAAAAATTGAAAAGACAATTTTCTAAATTGCATGGTAGGGTATCACATAGTTTGTTAGTCAACTCGACAATATATTTTTTCCCCTTCTTTTATACTAAACTGAACTTATTGAGTTAAAAAGAAGTAGTTTTATTGAGTTATTCAAACTAATAATATATGTCGAATTTATACAAGGGAGCAATCCCCAATTGTCCCTTATTAAGATTCTACACCGAGGACTATGCAATCTATTGTCAGACTCGTAATTGGAGCATAATGTTAAGTGTTAAAACTAACGAAATCTCAAACTATTAATAATAAAAAAGTTTGCTATTTAATATAATCCTTTAAAAAAGTAGTAAAGTTAATTTTTAAGTAATAAGTAATGCTGCTTAAGAGGTTGGGTTTCAATTAGACTAGATAATGAACGAGTTAAGAATCACATGAACTCTGATCTAACCAATGTATTGTTGAACAACTTATCAGGATAACCCGATTAACCTTTTATTTATCATACTTATGGTTATTTTAAATAAACATAATAATAGTTTTAAGAAAAATTTAATGAATATAATCTAATAAATAAAAGTGTATATATTTGAAAATTTCGAATTATAATGACCTATATTTAGAGTCATTGTATACTTTTTTTTAACCAAATTTCACAAAATTGTCAAATAATATTTTCAATTTTTAATAAGTCGAATGTAAATTACTTTCAAGTAGGAAATATCACTCTTAACCTAATTCTGAATAGATTGAAAACTCCAACTTAATCCACTCATTCAAAATAGTTCAATCAAATCAAAAGATCGAATCCCATGAATCTACAATCACCCGAAATAAAAAAGAAAGCTTATAATCAAAACCCGGTTAAACCCGTATTGACCCATTTAAGTGAACGTGTCAAGAATGCTCAACACTAACCCACATATTTCGTATCCGGTTCGTGTCGTGTTATCGTATCGGAAAACTTTTGACAGCTTTGCTCAGCCGTTCTTAATCAAAACCGGCTATTCAAATAGGGCGACCATGTCACGGAAAACTCACGTTCCCATATCTTGGATCTCCCCTAGTGATACGTGAAGTTGTGCAAATTCTCTCACACTATTATGTACCCAAATCAAATCGTCGGTGGATGGATCATTATTAAGGCCTAAAACGAAAACACATTACACTTAACGCACCCAACCAAAACACACACTATTTTTATTTCCATTCTCTTTCTATTTCATTCCCTTCCAATTACGTATAATTCCCTTCCAAATTTATCTCTTACGTTTCACCTTTACTTAACAATCAAATCTTCACTTCTTCTTCTTCTTCTTCCCCAATTCGATCTGATTTCTCTCTCTTCTCCAATTCGTGAAAATTCTCTCTGATTTGGAGTGAGAGAAAAGCAGATTACAGACTGAGATTTCTCTAATGGAGAAATTTAAGGTCATAACAATGCTCGCATTCGTTGTTTTTTTGCTTTCTGGTTTGAATCAAGTGAGATCCGACGCTTCCGATCATCGTTACAAAGCTGGTGAAGCTGTTCCTCTTTACGCTAATAAAGTCGGTCCTTTCCATAACCCTAGGTTTGATTTTCTTCCTCTTTTTATTTGATCTAATTGCAATTTGTGCGAAAAACAAGCTGGTGAATGTAGTGGATCTCACTCGATTGATGTTTTTTTGTTGAATTGGCGGTTAATTATAGTACTAGCGAAAGAGTTGTAAGGTTTGATTGATATATGAGGTAATAATGTGTGTTTGATTTGATATGCGATCAATGATCAATTATAATTGTTTTTTTTTAAGATGTGATCTTTCAATTTGATTATGTATATTCGTGCTTGTTAGTTCATATGATTTTGTTCGTAATTTTGAACGATTGAAGGTTGTCGTCTCTTCTGATCTCTATTTCGTGCCGTTCTTCGATTTCTGATGCTACTGTGTGGAGACAGAAATTTACGCTGGGGAACTTGATATTTTTTTAATCCATTCAATATTTTAAGAATCTAGAATATGTGTAGCTTATTGAAGTTTTTACTGAAGATTCTAGACAGGTTTCGAATATAAGCTCTACTTATAGAATTTAGCTCATGAATATTGCCTACACTGCAAACTAACCATGCTCTTGCCACCACAAAACTAGGAATTTGGTTGCAGGCTTGCAGTCTGTTAATAAATGTCGGACGATTATCACTGAGCTAATGAATGCAGTTTTACAGTCAAGATTCAGAAGTATAGTTTGAAATTGCTGCCGAAATTTTCATAGCAATGACCCTTGTTGACTGTTGCATGTTTGGAGTTGCTTATATTTATCACCTTGCTTATAGAGTCTAATGGTTGTGGTTTTTCTTTTCAGTGAAACATACCGGTATTTCGACCTTCCATTCTGTGCCCCAGGTACAAACTAGTACAATTGGTTTTGCCACTTTATTCGTAAAAAAATACTTTGACATATTCTCCAGTCTAATCGCTTGTTCTAAACTGCAGATCATGTGAAGGAAAAGAAGGAAGCTCTCGGTGAAGTGCTGAATGGAGATCGTCTAGTCAGTGCTCCTTATAAGCTTGACTTTCTAGTGGATAAGGATTCAGAAGTTATTTGCAAGAGAAAAATGACAAAGGAAGAAGTTGTTAAGTTTAGAGATGCAGTATCAAAAGATTACTACTTCCAAATGTATTATGATGATTTGCCAATATGGGGTTTCCTCGGTAAAGCTGACAAAGAAGGCAAAATGGACCCGAGCGAGTACAAATATTTTCTGTATAAGCATATTCATTTTGACATCTTTTACAACAAGGACCGCGTCATTGAGATCAATGTTCGAATGGATCCTAACTCTCTGGTGGATATTACTGAGGATAAAGACGTCGACATGGAATTTATGTACTCAGTCAAGTGGAAGGATACAAACACCCCTTTCGAGAAGAGAATGGATAAATATTCTCAATCTTCTTCTCTTCCTCACCATCTAGAAATTCACTGGTTCTCCATCATAAACTCATGCGTCACTGTTCTCCTCCTGACTGGATTCCTTGCCACGATTCTCATGCGAGTTCTCAAGAATGATTTTGTTAAGTAAGAGTTGAAACCCACCCCCCCCCCTTCAGTTAAACATCATTGTGTTTTTTTTGGTTTTCCTGTTATTAATTTATTAGTTTGTCTCGTTGGCAATTAAGCAATCAATGTTCTTTTCTTATATTTCCTGTCTCATTGTGTTTGGCGAAAGGTATGCACATGACGAGGAAGCAGCTGAAGATCAGGAAGAGACTGGATGGAAGTATATTCATGGGGATGTATTCAGGTTCCCAAAGTACAAATCGCTGCTTGCTGCTTCTCTTGGATCTGGCACCCAGTTATTTACCCTGTAAGTTTCTGGCATTCACGTTCTTCTACGTTCGTTTATCTCTGTTTTACATTACTGTTAATATGTCATTGTATTTTCTCTGTTTACATTCAACTTGTGATCTAATATATATGTCACACTTATTTTGTTACCAGCACCCTCTTCATCTTCCTACTTGCTCTAGTTGGAGTGTTTTACCCATATAACCGAGGAGCCCTATTCACGGCTCTTGTTGTCATCTATGCTCTCACATCAGGAATTGCTGGCTACACTGCAACCTCCTTTTATTGCCAATTGGAAGGAACAAACTGGGTATGAGCTACCCCCTCCCCTTCTTCACGAAGCAGGATGTTAAAGAGAATTCAAAAAGAAACTTGAAGAAAACAATAAAATTTAGAATAGCCAACTGAGTAATTGTGTGTGTGATGCTCTCCTTTTTGCAGGTAAGGAACCTCTTGTTGACAGGCTGCCTGTTCTGTGGACCTCTGTTTTTGACCTTCTGCTTCCTGAACACCGTAGCAATTGCGTATACTGCTACTGCCGCTCTTCCTTTTGGGACCATTGTGGTGATTCTTCTTATCTGGACACTTGTGACATCACCATTGCTTGTTTTGGGTGGAATTGCCGGAAAGAACAGCAAGGCAGAGTTCCAAGCTCCTTGCCGTACTACGAAGTACCCCAGAGAAATTCCACCACTACCGTGGTACCGCAGTACTCTTCCACAGATGGCTATGGCTGGATTCTTGCCTTTCAGTGCGATATATATAGAGCTCTACTACATCTTTGCCAGTGTTTGGGGCCACAGAATTTACACTATATACAGCATCTTGTTCATCGTCTTCATTATATTGATTATAGTTACTGCTTTCATCACTGTGGCATTGACATACTTCCAACTTGCTGCTGAAGATCATGAGTGGTGGTGGAGGTAGGCCTAATTTTCTAGTCTCTGTCTTCATTTATATTTTGCCACGTTCCATGACTTTCTTGGCATTATTTTAAAATCATCATTATGCAAATTTGGGATTGCACATTTTTTCAACACAACCACATCTTGCCATAAATACAGAAAGTTGCAACTTTTTTCTGCATGTGTGGTTGCTTTGTACTTGTCCTTCTTTAACATATCTTGGTGAACTCTTCCTAAGAATGTGAGTTTACTTGGGATCGCGGAGATCATGGCGTTAGATAGAAGTGGGTGGAGGGACGGTATACACGTGGAGGAAGGCGTGTGATTACCTTATTTATTTTGTTTATCTAAACTGTGTTTGACTTTGTGTTAAAAACTTTTTTTTGCAAAAACTTCTGTAAAACTTTTTAAAACTTTTAACTCTTAAAACCTTTTTTTTTTAAAAATTTTGTCACACTTGCCGATGCCATCTCCCTTTTCAACGGTCTCAGATGTCGATTCATGTTAGCCGGACTCCAAATCATTTTGGGAATAAGGCTTAGTTGTTGTTGTTGGGGGGAAGGGTCTCAAATTATCTTCTGCAATTGGTGCATAATAAGCTTGACACTTTTCGGCGTGGAGGGTGTTTCAGGGAATTTTTCTGGAGACAGCTTATTCCTTGCATGCATTCTCCCTCTGGGTTACTGTGCCAGAGTGAACAAGGCTCATTATGCACTCTAAGCTCTATCTGAGGTCTGTTATAAAAGTTTCCATAGCCATTATGGCAAACCAGAGTTGTATATGTGATCTCTATTGTGAAACCAAAGTGTGGATGGATACAAAATAGCACGTGTCCTCTGGTCAGTGTTCCACAATTTAGTCCATCACCAAGAAACAAACTTCTAGGATTTGCACTTTTTGTGGAAGATTAAAACTCTTCTACTCAACTACATTCATGTTATTTAATTAGTAGCGTAATTGCTCACCTTTTATGTCGAATGCCTTGGATGCATGCTCTTTGTAATCTTCTTACTTCATAACTTGTTGTGATCTTGTGAGACCCCCCTGGTCATATCTGCCCGTGGCATATCAGATTGTGATGCTAACTCTTGGTGCTTCTTATGGCAGGGCCTTCCTCTGTGGTGGCTCCACGGGTTTATTTATCTATGGCTACTGCTTATATTACTACTATGCGCGCTCTGATATGACTGGTTTTATGCAAACATCATTTTTCTTCGGATACATGGCTTGCATTTGCTATGGCTTTTTCCTCATGCTTGGGACTGTTGGTTTCCGTGCCTCACTCCTGTTCGTCCGCCATATTTATCGGTCTATCAAGTGTGAGTAGATAAGCAGTGTGACTTCAGGTCTTGGCCCGTCTATTTTTGTTCCGTTCACCCTCGCCAGTAACGTTATGGTACTTTATCCAATGCCTAATCTCATTCGGGGCAAGTACTATTGTGAACTTCTCTGCCATTGCAGTTTTAGCTACACACGAGATGTCTGCTTCCCAGGCCGCTTCTTTGTATGGTTGGATGTAGAAAAAAGTCTCTCGATCTAGGAGAATTATGCCATGTAGTAGATTACTAGAATTGTACTATCAAAGTTTAAAAGTTTTTTGACACTAATTTGAATCAATATCGGTTAAATTTAATTTATTTGGATCATTTCCTTTCAGTATGTTGACTTACATAATTTCCTCCATCGAGGTCTGTTGATGGAGGTGGAAAGCTCTGTTCTCCTCACTTTAGTTTTACTTTGATAAAGATAGGTCAGAGTTTCACCAAGTAGTTACATGAAAATTGAAAATTGTTTCCCCATATATATTACCAAAGAAACTTGGTCACGTTTAGGGATGACAATTCACTCCGATTTCATCCAACATAAAACGAATGAAACTCTAACTAGAATTCCATTATTATCTATTATTTATCACATAATGGATTAAAAATGCTCTATCCGTTTCTTTTTTTTGTCCTATTTACTGTAGCTCTAAATGGCAAAAAAGTTGATATCAGAGGCATGTGGGAAGGAAAAACAATTAAGGAGTTCACTTATTTTTTAGTATAGGTCAGAAAAATTTGTAAGGTACTTGTAAGACCAAAAAGTGATAAAGTAGGGGTAGACGAGTATTATAATTTTTCTATATAGAAAAAGATGAAAATATAGGACAAACCAAAAGAAACTGACAAAAAAAAGAGGAAGTACATGTTAGTAGGATAATTTAATTTAGACTATCTTAAATGGAAATTCAACAAGTCCCGAATTTGAAATAATATGAGCGGAAAACTCTAAATCCGAGAATAAATAATCTGAATCTAAATAGGAGTGGATAAATCCGAAATTGATTGAAGTGGAGCGGACTTGGGGTTTAGTAAATCTGATCCAATGCATCATCATTCCTATTACGTTGAAATTTCACCTTATATAGTTTTGGTGTGCTTGACACTACCTTTAAGAGGTTGACAAGGTTTAAAACTATAAGAACGATGCATTGTGGTGCTTGGTAGAATAGAGTTTGAACTTTTAATGGTTGAGGTAGAGTTTTAGGAAAACTTACAATTTAGCTTTTGATATAAAGATAACTTTTGGAGTAACTTTTGATCGTAGAATATAGTTTTATTTTGTCATTTTTCTAATCCCACAAATATCTTACCGAAGGCTAATTGCTTTAAAAATTACTTTGACAACTAACATATTAACATCTACAACCAATCACCAGTACGATAGTTAACCATTACCGTTACAACTAAAAATACTACAACCACTACTTTTGTTCAAGATTTCGTTTAATAACGTAAAATAGGGTAGAAATAGTGCTTTAAATATGAGAAAGATAATCATCTAACACCCAAATATCTAAATGTAAAATATTGACTATGGTGAAATTTACATGCTAGTGAATAAAAAAAATTGCCCGATAAACTTATATTCAGAATTAGGTCAAAAACATTGTTAGAAGCTAATTTTCAGAATTAGGCAAACTCACAACTTTGGTTTCATAAAGTGTCCATTCAAATAGTTGGATTGTCTTTATCAGCCTCCTAATAGATTTTGGATGTCTAAACTTCCAACCGGTGCATATTAATAGAAGAGTATTGTCAATAGCCAAGAGGACAAACATGAAGCAAGGTGACGAAAATGATGGTGTATAAGACGAATTCACATAGTTGTGAGTCTTGTGACTTGTGGGTAGTGACATCCAACATGTAATGTAAAAATGTCCAAGTAAAAACCACACGATACTCTTAAAAGCTATAAAAACAAGTAATTATAAAGATGTATCATTAACAACTTTTTTAATATGTATGAAGCGGAGAAGTGAGAAGTTTATTACGAGATTGAAAAAATTATAAAAATCCTCTTTTAGGATTTTATTCAAGAAAAATATATAGGAACTGTTTGGTTATGAACTTTTTAATGAACTTTTAGTGGATTGGAAATATATTAGAGATTTGACCATTCAAAAAGTTGATTTTAGTGTTTGTTAACCAACGAATTTCATTAGCAGATTGAGAAAAATAAGTCGATCATAAAAAAAAGCTCTTAATAGGAGCATTTTCAAAGAAATGATTGAAATTAACCTCACGATGTCTTTTTGCTCTTCCCCATAAGGCCCCACCGTCTGGGCATAAGCGCCCTCTTGCTACCCATATGCTTTTTAGTTCAAATCAATTATTAGTTAATTTATCAAATAATTTAATACAATCGCTTAATAATCAATAAGCTAATACAATCATTTAGCCGAATCAGTTAATGAAATTTAACTGTTAGCTAAGTAGCTAACAACTATCCGTTAAGCACCAAACAGGGTCATAAGCTCATAAATAACTACACGAGACAAACTATACAGTAAAATCACAAGTATATTAATAGAATCATCACTCCAAAAGAAACTATCATGCAAATCTATCCAAATCAATTATCTTTGCACTATATTCCATTAGGGATGAGAGGATGAGTTCTGATTTGAGTAATGTACTCAAATTCTCAAACAGTAAAAACATCTACAAAATCTGGACCCACCAAACAATAACCCAACTCCATACAAATACAAATACCAATAAAAAGTTGGCCCATTTCAACCCAAAATCACCCCCACTCTCTCTCCTCGTCTCCGTTTGATCGACACGTCTTCTCTAATCCCTTCATCTTCATCTTCATCTTCATCTTCATCCTTTCTGTAAAATTCTGCGATTTTGAGTGTGTATGTTAGATTGCAGAAACAATGGAGAAATCTAGGGCCACATCAATGGTGGCCATTCTTATTCTCTTATGTTTTGTTGTTACTCAAGTGAGATCTGATGCTTCAGATCATCGTTACAAAGCTGGAGAAGCTGTTCCTCTTTACGCCAACAAAGTTGGCCCGTTCCATAACCCTAGGTCACTCCTGCTCTCTCCTTCTCGATTTCGCTTCCTAATTTTCTTTCATTTCGGCTTTTTTTAGCTCAGCGATATGTTTTTGTTACATTGATTTGAATTACTAGTTTTCGTAGAATTCGAATTTTTGATTGTGTGTAGTTTTAGGATTAACGATTGTTTTGAGCGTTAATTTGATCTATGTTACAAATTGATGATGTTTTTGCGAAATTAGTTCGGATTAGTGGTTGGATCATGCTTGATGAACTGATTATGTCGATCTTAAATTGAAAGGACTTTAGTTTGCAATTTGGTGCATGAGGCTTACAGATTCATGCTCAAGCCTTTAATTTACCTAGGAGAGGATGAGTTTTTCTGTCCTTTTAAGATTGTTTGAGTTGATTACTATTGAATGCAGATTATAGGCATGAATTTGTACTTCGGATTTTTCGATGTATGTTTTTTCGCACTCACAATCTGGAACTGTGATATGTAGATTGTATCTCAGATGCAAAATGAGATAGGGTATGGGATTTTGAGCATATGATGTGGAAACAGGCTATTAGATGCACTAGTTATTTACAATCGAAAATGTTTTGGTGAAGGATTTGGATTCCGTAATGAATCAAACTTCCATTTATCTAGAGACTGAATTCGGATGTGTAAAGACGCCAAATAACTGTCGAAAATGTTGTGCTGGTGAAGGATTTGGATTCTGTCATGAATCAAACTTCCACTTATTTAGAGACTGAATTTGGATGTGTAAAGACGTCAAATGACATAATGTTGCAGTTTCACTGTTGTTGGGTGAAAATTTTGCACTATGTAGCTCAAATGTCAAGCTATTTTTGCACTAGGTCAGTTTTTTCGATGTATGTTCTTTCTCATTCCAAATCTAGACTCCTGATACGTTTATGGTCTCTCAAATGCACCATGGTAGGGTATGAGATTTTGAGTATATGCTGTGGAAACAGGCTATTAGATGCACTGGCTATTTACAGAATCGCAAATGTTGTAGCGGTGAAGAATTTGGGATGCCTTTATGAATGAAGCATGCACTTGTCTAGAGACTGAATTTGGATGTGTAAAGACGCAAAATAACATTAAGTTGCACTATGTAGCTCAAATATGTAGCTAATTGTGAGTGCTTGATTGAATTATCAAGTTTGTCTTTTAGTTTGCTTGATATCATTTCTGGAATCGGGTATGTACCTTTTGATTTGTTTTTTTACATGGTTGGAGAATGGAGTAGATTTGGTTAAAATGTATGACAGAGAGGATCGGATGTCTTGTTTTAAGTAATCTTGAAGTTAAAAATTTCATACTCCATGTCTGTAGTTCTTGTTCTTCTACGTGTAAAAACTCTGCCTAGAAGGTCTTAGACATGCGAGTT
This sequence comes from Patellifolia procumbens, assembly GCA_947645195.1. Lineage (NCBI taxonomy): Eukaryota > Viridiplantae > Streptophyta > Magnoliopsida > Caryophyllales > Amaranthaceae > Patellifolia > Patellifolia procumbens. The sequence continues at coordinate 678,318 of CANSGD010000044.1, forward strand.
TGAAATAATGCATCTTTTATTTGGATTGTCACTGAACTACTACATCACAATTCACAGCTAGAAACCATTGAGGTAGAGAGTTACTAACAAGCAGGGCTAGATACTTGGGTTATTTTTATTCACATTTACAGAACTTCTTTATTTTTATTCAACGTGTTCTTTTTGGTCAATTAAAAATGTAGATCTTAAATGCTTAATCTTGTTTAAATGTGATGTATTGTATGTTCTTAGGTATTGTGTTCTGATATCCATGGCCTTCTTTTTTCAGTGAAACGTACCGGTATTTTGATCTTCCATTTTGTACTCCAGGTAAGTAACTAGTTCAGCTTTTTTGGCAACTTTTGTTTTTATATTATCGTCTCTAGATCTATTTTCTTTTGATTCCAGATCATGTCAAGGAGAAGAGAGAAGCTCTTGGTGAAGTATTAAATGGAGATCGTTTAGTTAGTGCTCCCTACAAGCTTGATTTCCTAGTGGATAAGGACTCAGAAGTCATTTGCAAGAAAAAATTGACAAAGGAAGAAGCTGCTCAATTCCGAGATGCAGTAGCCAAAGATTATTACTTTCAAATGTACTATGATGACTTGCCGATCTGGGGTTTTCTGGGCAAAGTTGACAAGGAAGGCAAACTGGATCCAAGCGATTACAAGTATTACCTATATAAACATATCCATTTCGATATCTACTACAACAAAGACCGTGTCATCGAAATAAGTGTCAGGACTGATCTGACCTCTTTGGTGGACATTACTGAGGATAAGGAAGTGGAAGTCGAATTTATGTATACTGCAAAATGGAAAGAGACAAATACCCCCTTCGATAAGAGAATGGATAAATACTCGCAATCTTCATCTCTTCCGCATCATCTAGAGATTCATTGGTTCTCTATTATAAACTCATGTGTCACAGTGCTTCTCTTGACTGGATTTCTTGCTACAATTCTCATGCGAGTGCTCAAGAATGATTTTGTTAAGTAAGAATGCAATATTTTTTTACTCATTCTGTTTGTTTTTATGAGCAAAATGTTGCTTTTCATTATGATGAATATGTGGTTTGATAAGAAGTATGATAGCATGTAGTTGTTGGTTTCAAGGCATTAGCTGTGTTTGCTTGGGGTACTTCTGCCTTGTATCATGTATAGTGTTTCTAACTTATCATCATCTTTTCTTGGAAAAAAAAGGTATACTCATGATGAGGAAACAGCAGAAGACCAGGAAGAGACTGGATGGAAATATATTCATGGTGATGTATTCAGGTTTCCTAAGTACCAATCAGTGCTTGCAGCGGCTCTTGGATCTGGTACTCAGCTATTTACTCTGTAAGTACATGATAAGTCTTTCTTTGTACAACATCTTATCTCTTGACTCTTAAGGATGGGGAAGTTTTTCTATCATAAAAACAAGGCATAAAAAGAGTATGAGGGGAGTTATGTTGTATAACATGATCTAATTTTTATCTTCTCTGCCCTCAGTACGGTTTTCATATTCCTACTTGCACTAGTTGGAGTCTTCTATCCTTACAATCGAGGAGCCCTGTTCACAGCCCTGGTTGTGATCTATGCTCTTACGTCTGGCATTGCTGGCTATACTGCAACCTCCTTTTATTGTCAGCTCGAAGGAGCCAACTGGGTATGTGCTATGCTGTTAGAATCTTTTTCTTTGCTGCCCCAGATAGCATGCTAAAATGATTCTTTTGAGGAGGCTACTGATGTTTTTGTTTTTGTTGTTGGCGTTGGCAGGTTAGAAATCTGATACTGACTGGTTTCTTGTTCTGTGGTCCTCTGTTTCTCACGTTTTGCTTCCTCAACACTGTTGCAATAGTATACCATGCCACCGCAGCTCTTCCATTTGGCACGATAATGGTGATACTTCTTATCTGGACACTTGTAACTTCACCATTGCTTGTATTAGGTGGAATTGCTGGAAAGAATAGCAAGGCTGAGTTCCAGGCTCCATGTCGCACAACAAAGTATCCCAGAGAAATTCCTTCATTACCATGGTACCGGGGAACACTTCCTCAGATGGCAATGGCTGGTTTTTTGCCTTTCAGTGCAATATATATAGAGCTCTACTACATCTTTGCCAGTGTTTGGGGCCACAGGATCTACACAATTTATAGCATTTTGTTCATCGTCTTCATTATTTTAATCATAGTCACTGCTTTCATTACTGTGGCATTGACATACTTCCAACTTGCTGCTGAAGACCATGAGTGGTGGTGGAGGTATGCATTAAATTCCCAATTATATACTTCTTTAATGCTTGAGTGTGTTGTAGAAATAATTAGTGTTTGATTTAATTTTAGGCTTTTGCCTTCTTGTTGACCTTCGTGGCTGTCATGCAATGGACTTTTCTAGATCTTACTCATCTTAGAACTCCTAGGCTTATGTAACTCTGAAGCATGAGCTACCACTTAGGCTGGCAGTGGCATGTCATGCTGCCGTACTAGTAAGACTGTTTCTTTATCAAGGGAGCTTATGCAGAAGCTGCAGAGCTTATAGAACTTATCGCATGCATCAATATAGACGAGTCATAGTTTGTCTATACTTTCTACTTTCCCCTAGGACTCCTGATTGTTTTCTTTGGAACCCTGCTGTATATGTTAAGTTTTGTATATCTTGTTGCCTATTCATTTATTCTCCCTGTTTTTCTGGATGAGTTATTAGATAGACAAGTCTATCCAAGTCATTGTAAGTTGTAACCCTTGCCTCTTTTTTTCCACTCTGCTCGGCATTTTCACAAAACTTCTCATGTTAATAGAGTTGAGAAATATATCATGATTCAGCCTGAAGGAAACAGCCCCCAATTTAAGCGAAGTCTCTATGCTTTCTTTGGAATTTAGGGGATTCTTATCCCCTGCATTCGCCCATCAGATTCATTCCTCTGTTCTAGTATTCTTTTCATCTTGTTTCCATTGCTGGACAACTATTGTGCTGTTATTTGTACTTGCCAACACGAAGGCACTAATCTGAACGAGACACGGTGTTTTATTTGACTCATGCATAAATTGTAATGAAGTAAGCCTTTTATCTCTTTATCCTGTGTGCACTTCATGTGATTAAGAATTGGGAACTAAGGAAGATATTTTCTTGTCCTCACTTCTGCAGTTGAATAGGAAATACGTGCTGCTATATCTGAATGATGCCAATGATCCTACTTTTATTTGTATATCATATGATCATTCTGTTATTTTGAGTGTTGTGTCCTTTTTGGAGATTTTCTCCACGTTCACCTGAATTTCACTTGAATTTATTAGCCAGCACTAAACTTGACATATCAGAAATTCCCGCGCCCAATGTATCTTATCCGAACTTGTTGACCTTGAAAATTTATATGAAGTTATCTAAATTTATTAGAACTTAAATGTAGTTGTGAATTGAATTTAGGTGGCCTTCATTGGCCGAAGTTAACTTGTCTGAACTTGTATGAACCAGTTGCCCCTAAACTTATCTTATCTTTCTTAAAATAATTGAAAAATAAGGTGAGGAAAACAGCTTCTTAGCTGATGGTATTGCAATACTCCAACTGATTTGATTTTTGTTATGTTATGACAGGTCCTTCTTGTGCGGTGGTTCGACGGGGTTATTTATTTATGGCTATTGCTTATACTACTACTATGCACGCTCTGATATGTCTGGGTTCATGCAAACATCATTCTTCTTTGGCTACATGGCTTGTATTTGCTATGGTTTCTTCCTCATGCTCGGAACTGTTGGCTTCCGTGCTTCACTTCTTTTTGTCCGTCATATATATCGATCTATCAAATGTGAGTAGATAGGTGGTGCAAATTTCATATTGTCACCAATGTTCTCTTTGTTATGTAGGGTTAGTAGGACAGAGATGTTCTTTGTATTGTAACTATGTGAGAAAAGAGTTTGTAAGTAATCTTATATACAGACTTTTCTCTACCGTTTTTCTTTCCGTAATTTTGCTGATGTATTTAACCTATCCCCCAACAAGCAAGCAAGCCTCAAATTTCATGAAAAGAAGAGGGTAGGAAAGGATCTTTCTTCGAGGATTGGCTTTAGTGGTTGGTTTGCTGTCTTACGATACTGTTTTAAGCACCTCTTGCATCATCAACAACACGACGAAGTCTTAATAAATATAATTATAATTCATTCTTGAAGGCCCAATATTATCCTAGGACTAGCATAATACTGTCTGTGTTTCGCAATACTAGCAATGCTTCATAATGTTTTCCTAGACCACACATAGTTTGATGTCCAATTCTACTGGACTCCGCTTGAGATCAATGGTATGCCTAATGCTATAGTGTTGGAAAATTACATATAAATGTTATGACTGATTGAAAAGGAATGTCCGCAAGCATGTAAAGATACACCCATTTATCTCTGTCTTTACCTATGAAGTAGGTTTGCCGTAAGGGAAGTCCTAAAACTGTTGTATTGTAAACATTTACAGTATATATGGATAAATGCATTTAGTTGTTTTTGCACGGAAGAGCAAGAAGAGCAGTGTATAATCTACTGTGTTTTCTTCCTTCCGTAATATTTCTTTCATGAAGAGCAATATACATTTTACTTTCTCGAATCTTCTCCTTCATTTGTGAGATTGGTTTATGTGAAAATTTTACGTGTTTTCAAAATAAGATTCAATTATTTACTACCTAAGGGGTGAAGATATGATAATGATAATCCAACTATTCCAAACAGTATCTCTTAAGTACGAGTTTTTGGATAAATGACAAATGTCTAGTTATGGCAAAAGGCATCCCATGATTGAGCAACTTATACACTGAGTTTAAGATCAAAAAACATTGCACCAGCCGGGAATCGAACCCGGGTCTGTACCGTGGCAGGGTACTATTCTACCACTAGACCACTGGTGCTGTTGCTAGATGGATTTTCAAATAACTTAAATGATAGTTCTCTTCATCGTAACACTAGCTACCTTCCCTAAAAAATGTAAGGCCACTGGTTAACTTGTAAGCAGTAAGAACACCATCTGGAAAATGAAATGGTTGTAATCCTCCGCCGTACGATTTAAATTCTCCCAAGTTCCGATTCGCCGGTTATCATACACTTGGGTGTATCATAAGCGAGGTATGCCCATTTATTATGCACCTGGGCGTACTTTTGCTCAATTCCAAATGAGCAAAATTTCAACGTTCAAATGAACAATGAGAAGAAAAAAAACAGCCTTGAATGTACCGTGTATGATGAATATTCGAGTTAAGTGCATAACAAGGACCTAAACTATCATGTTTTTGACCGTTAAGGACGTATAACTTTTCTTTTCATCGTTTGGGACCTCAAATCACTTTTCAGGTCAAATTTAACCAAAGGTAGTTAAAACCTTGAGTTAAGAAATTTAAAAAATTAAAAAAATTAAAAGAAATTAAATATATCATTCAATATTCAATTTATCACTACATTAATACAACCTCAATTCATCTTTCCACCACCATTATCAATTTATCACCGCCTCCCTCCAGCAATACCAACAACAACAACAAAATCAAGCCATGTGATGCCATGCATGCCATCATCGCCCTATGCCACCTTAAAAACGACTACAACCACACCCCGAAACCATTTCATAATAGGTTGATTTGATCATTACCTTTTGATCACCATTTTAAATCACTCACATGGAGCTATGATCATTCACCAACCTTTAACCCACCACCCTAATCACTTTAACCACCTATGCAACTGCCTAAAAAGCTCACCAAATTACCCCTTGCACGTACTATTGTTCTTGACCACCTTCCCACCCTCTATAACCAACCTAATAACACCACTACTCCACCTTCTGGTTGCACAACTTGGACCACCAAAACTAGCCCACCCACACAACTAGTGTCTCCAGTATTCAACAATAGTCAATCAATTTTCTTTATGAATCATATCATCAGAGACCTTATATGCATCACCATATCATCCACAATTCAAGTACAACCCCATCAAAAAGTTATCAAAACACATTCTTTCAAAAATTTGGATATAATTTCGATTTAATCAATATTTTGAGGACAAATTTGTACTACTAGAGAGTATTGAGAGGCAGATAAAAGAAGTTGGATATGAAGTTGAAGAAAATTAATTGATGTGGAAATGGGTTGTACTGAAGAAAACAAGTTTTTTTTTTTAAATGTGTGTAGTGAGCATTTGATTTTGATTCCATTGATGTGATTTTGAGGTTGAAGAATAAGAAGTGTTTGAGAGTTTTCTTTGGGGAGAAAGATTGAGGAGAGAAGTACAATGAAAAAGTTTTTGATGAGTTTATGGATTAAGAAATTTGAATCAATGATTTATTTTATTTTATTCTTATTAATATACACATTAATTCAGCTCCGGTGAGTTAAAGGTGGGTCAAATTTAACTTAGGTCCCAAAGAGTGAAAAAAATAGGTCTAGGTCCTTAAAGGTGAAAATTTCAATAGTTTAGGTCCTTCTTTTTACCTTAACTCATGAATATTCTCGTACACTTAAAGCTACTTTTTTGCTTATTGTTCATTTGAATGTATATGAGCATGATAAATCCAGATTTCATTCTCTCACATGATATTCTTTTATAGTGATTGGATTTTGCAGCAAAAATCAGCAAGTTTTAAAAGTAAAATAAAATAAAAACCTAAGTTGACGAAAGACTAAGGTGTGTACAACTGTACATGTACTATTAGACCGGGAGAAAAAAAAATATTTTAGTGGACTATAGATCGGAAAAAGTACCTGGTCAAGACCAATTTGAACCTGAATTATGACATGTTCGATTTTAAACTGGTTGAGCTTATTTGTCAAATTTTGCATCACAAATTATTATTTTATGCAAATTTTTGCCACGACTTGTATTAACAATTGAAATACTTTACATGGGTTATGAGTTGGTCATATCAATGATAAGAGAATCAATATTAATCGTATTATTCCAATTTTGGACAGAAATCCCAAATTCATACGAACTGGAGATCAGACTTTGTTTCAGACCCAAATTGATGTACAAACTGTCATGCATACCTTTGATTGCGACAAAAATTAGTTTTTTTTTAATTAGAACCAAAACAATAAACTCACTTGTAAAACGATTATATCAAACAATAATATGATTGGAGTGTAAATTAAAGGGTAAATATATATAACAGTATACGGATAAAAACCATAAAAGTTTGTCACAACTAAATTGGAGCCTAGAGCCTATCTCGTATCTCTAATATACTATAAGTGGAAAAAAAAAATGAAAAAATGAATAAAGAAAAATATGTGTTAATATACAGGTTAGTTATTTGGGAGCGGGAAACTTAAATATAACAGCAGGGCCAAGAGTCTTCTTTTTCCTACTAACATTATCAACACTGCTATATCCATGGCTGCTTCTCTTCAAAACCTTAAACAACAATATCTTGTGATTGTTATCCCAATGGAGTCCAATTTCATCTCCCATCTGAAGCATTCTTCTTTTTACAATATCACTCATCCATCTTTTCGTCAATACCCAAGCTCCAGATGACTCCCACTTCTTTAACTGCAACTTAACTTGGTATCGTTCGTCGCAATCAAACACATTGATCTCAACTCCATCTTTATTATTGATGGCGTTTTTTATCAGGTTTTCATCATTCTGAAATATGTGTTTCTCGACTAATCCCCTCCTGATGATAAGTCTGGATTGGACACCATCAACGTCACTTTTTGCAAGTGTCTTTTTGATTTCCCAGACTTGGTTTGAAGTAATTTGATTGTAAAGATTATTAAATAGAGAAAGAGTAAGATCAATCTCGTCTGAAAAATTATTGTTCTTTAGAACAAGACGATCCTGCTTCTCTTTTGGTGAATATGGTAATGCTTTCGAATTACGCATAGAGGAGGATGAAAGGGAGAGTGTTATAAGCTCAATATCAAACTCAGATAACTCTGAATTCAAAGTTTTGCTCTTTTTATTATTCTCCATAGCTCTTGATTTACCTATTATAACGTGTAATTCAAAAGCTTGATGACCAAAATACATGAATGATGGGTTCTATTTATATGGGAAAGTATAGTAATTGGTAATCCTTGTAGGATTGTTATTTCTAACTCATAAGGGATTAAGTTAATTTTGCAATCTTTGTATTTCGTTAATTATCTTGGGCTAAAATCTATCCTTGGGCTCATCTATTATCCTTTTGCTCATCGTATTTGATGATTTAACATAAACTCCATTGAAATAATACTAATTAGACCATTATTTTTGTGATAAACTTTTAGCTGAATCCTTGTGTTTGTTATACGTTTAAGATTTTGTGAAATTATATTGCAAAATTAGACTATTTGTCATCAAAGTTAGAAATAATATTATTGTGTTAATTATTTTTTATGATTGACTCTTAGTTGAATCATTGTGTTTATGTTATAGGTTTAAAATTTTGGAAATTATATTGCGTGATTAACCCTTCAATTTTATTTTTTCCTTTCTAAAATAATCGTCTTTTATTTGACATTCTGTACATTAATATTAAGGTTTGAAAATGTTGTACAAAGTTTGATATGCCAACATGGAGAGATTTCCTTGTTGTATACTATAGTTATTTTACCATAAAAGAAAATTTTCTCAAATGTCCCCATTAAAAACTACTACAGGCGTACCGTAAAGAGAAAAATGCTCCTATTCGAATAATAAAAAAAGTTAAATGGTACTATTGATCATTTATTTAATTTTGTTGGAGTTCAAAAGAAACATTCTCAAAAATCCACCATTGGATGTGATTAACAGTAGAAACTAGGCTATATTAGTAACCATAGCATGGATTTAATTATGACCGGAGTGAAAGCATCCGCTAACTCTTTTTCACAAACTCCTATCACTATCTAAGAAATAAATTTTATGATCATTGTAACTTCTTTTTAAATAAGGATTTGTTTTCCTCGGCAGAAAATAACTTAATTGAACTCAAAGGAATAGTGAAATGTGAGAGTCAAACCGTAAAAGTATTATGCAAAGCTTAACTAAATTGAACTGAACTAAATATAAGTCTGGAGTGAATGGGCTCTAAATAATTTCATTCTCTCACCAAGATGCAAATCTAATTGTTGAACTGAGAACTACAAATGCCAGAATTCAGACCGTGGCCTGTGGGTACTATTCTACCACACTACTACAAGTGACAACCAATTTATAAAGTATATTTGTAGCCTGCCGGGAAGAAGATCAATGGAGATGCTGTTTGCTAGTGAACAATAGATAGAAAATTGGAGTGGCATTCACGCCACATGAATTTATCAAATTGGATTGGATGGGATTGCTCACGTTTAGCTTCAATCAAATTGCTTGAGATATACTGTACATTTTATATACTACGCAGCGAGTTACCTTAGGAAGTTAGATGAGGGTGTGCTAATTTCGAAACACAAGGCATCATACAAGATGAGAGAGGTAACATGAGAATTTGCTTACAATGATTGGGGAAGTCTACTTACAAAACTACAGTTATATAGCAATCTCGGTAGTGCAATACATAGAATAAGATTAGTGATTAGTACACTGCTCCATCTACCTAGTGGATTTTCTACTAACATAAAATAGCTATCAAAAAGAACTTCGTATGAGCGAAGAATTGCATTAGACCTTGGTTCAAAGACGGTATCAATTGCCAAATAAGATAGATAATCTACAACTCAGTAGATTTATCTTTATCCGCATGGCCTCTCAAAGTCCGCAGTCACAGAGCTAACTGTTACTGTTGCATGGCCTCTCGAAACCCATCTTCAGAGAACTCAATATTAGCTGTTGCAGACGAACTCAAATTTCACATCTCCATAGACTGTGGTCCTGAAGAAGTTTTTGTTTTCTTCTTTTTTTTCTTCTTTGCATCATCTTTAGACTTCTTTACGGGTTCTTTTTCAGGCACTGGTTGGGTGTTCTGCAGAAGCCGGTGTATGGCAGCGAGGGGATCTGACTGGAAGACAGGGTGACTAAGGACAGTCTTCATTCGTCCTGCCTCCTTTAATCTGCCGTCAATAGAAGCATCAACGAATCAAGTTAATGAGCTGAGGTTAGCCCAAAGGAAAAGGAGATATAAAGGGTAGCCCACTCACAGTAGTTTCTGTCTAGATTTGCACTTCACTTCTTTAGGTGGAGGAGCAGGTTGCTGTGGTTCTTGCACCTCAGGCAAAAAATCATGGAGATTCGAAAAGTCAAAAGCTTTCACTTTCTTTTGCCGTCTTCTTGCACTCTTACTCTTCTGCCAAGGTAAGAAGCAGAGCCAAGTGACCAAATGCAACAGTAATGTTGAATTCTAAAACAAATCATAGTCGAACTATTTTCTAAGATTGTGGATAAGAATGTTTTTTCTCAACATTAGAGAGGTTTGCAATAAGAAATCTCAGCCAAAACAACACGATCTAGGGCAGAACTCTCGACAAAACCGACAATACAATCACAGTAAGGCAGAAATATTGTCCTCTGACGGCTTATCTAATGAAGCATTTGTGCTTGGTCAATCTCAATATTCAATAAGCAAAATCTTGAGAGTTTCATATAATATCAGGACGTTGGAAACAAAAGAAAATTGTGTATTCAATAGTTTAAACTAATCATAAGTCATGACTCTATGCACGACTTACATTATTGAGATGAGACCCTGAGTACCACTTCTTATCTCCAAACAAATTGGAAAATGCTTAAATGATGGAGTTGATAAATTTGTAAATCAAGGTATACTCAACACTAAAAAAAATAGATTTCTCCATAAAATTATTATATTTACCCTCGATCGTTCATTTGCTGAATGATGTGCCCAACCCAGCCTAGCTAACAGTAACATAAAAAATGAACACAGCAATATCTACCGGATGCAGCTTAGGTATGACAAATGGAGATGTAAAAAGATGTCAAGCATGCCTAATTAGGCCCCAAAATCATGACGAGATTGAGAAGAAGAAAATGTCAAGCAAATTACCCCATTACGGTGTATGTGTCTTATGTATCATCTTTGCAGTTTCGGCTTCATTAGCTTCGGTTCAGCTTATTAAATCAACTAAAAGAGAGAAACAAGACAATACCTATCAAGTTTGAGCAAGCCCTTTAGTTGTAACAAACGCCTTAAGCTGAACTTAAAAGTTTAAGTCATAACTCTAGCTGCCTTCCATTTCAATGTACCTCATACAATATCTCACAAAGGAATATCTCTGACAAGACAACTTGCCTTCCCCCCCCCCCAAAATCCAGCATCACCAAGCCACCATCAATGCCACAACAATTTTTAACCATTACAAGCACCAAACACTACAGTCATAACAAAACACAGCAGCCACAAGCCATTCATGACAACCTTCACAACCTGTCATCAGTGACTCCGGCGAATTTCTATGTCTAATTCCTAAACCACAGTAATCCTTCCGAAGTTCGCATAGACCATTAGCTAGTTTTGGTATATTCTCCACCCATTGTTCTCCGACATTGTGGCACCTCTCTGTCTCCCTCACAATGATATTCTCCTTATTTTCTTCACTCTCTTGATGACTATGACAATCATGTAATGCTCCGATGCACTGCACGGTGATCACCTGGTAGTCTGGTACTTCATTCCTAACGTGTAACAAAAGAAGAGCCTCCAACAAGGCAACAACCCACTTGAAATCCTATGAAATTCAACTACAAACAACTCCTGTACCAAGATTTCTTTTTTTGAAAAAGAGGAGCTTAGATGTTACATAGATGATGCTACTCAGACTCTTCATTTTACTTCAAGTACTCATGTCGAGAATATGGTATTAGACTAAAAAAACAAAATCAAGGAAATGTTAATCCATTGACAACAACAAAGAACAAAAATATAAGTTTGCAGTTTTACCTTCTCAATCGTCTTGTTAGCACTTAAGGATGCAACCGTCGCCCTGACCTCTGCACCATTCAAACAACGAACACAAATTATAATCTAAAATTATAACGCACTTCATAATAAATTTGTGCACTGCTCCGTCAAGGCACATCAAGAACTTTTCAAGAGTTCGTATCGTGATTTTCAAAAAACTTTATGGTGTTTTTCCTTCGTAATTGTAAAGCAAGTGTACCTTGGCGGAGCAGTGCACATAATATTTTGCAATATCAAGCTCATAATTCATTCAGATAATCAAACTACAAACATACATAAGTAACTACATTTTAAAAAGAAAAAAAAAACATCTGCAAGTAAAAGGAGCTCTTACTGGAATAAAACTCAAGTTTCTTATCAAATTTGCGATCGGCTTTCTTGGAAGCATCGGACCTAAACATGAATGGTGCAAAAATTAGCAGCAAAAACTTTGATTTTAACAGTGGCGATATCAATGGAGAAATTATATTATGAGAAAATAAAGGAAAAGGAATTACCTGACGTTTTTCAATCCCATTTTTGAAGGATTTTCCTGGGCGACAAGGGCGGATTTTCAGTGGGGGTGAGTTGGGACCTGGCCCCTAAAAGCCCAAAATAATCAAATTATAGCAAATTAATATACTTGTAGTTAGGAATAGGAATAGGAATAGGAATAGGAAGCTCAATTTTACAAGCAGATATCTCTAAGTGCAGAAATTGCGTTACAGATTCATAAACAAAACTAACTTACCTTACCACTTGAGGCGAAACTCTGCCGGCGAAAGTGCTAGCGGCAGCAGGAGACCAAAGGTGAGGACTGAGGAGCGACTAAGCAAGGGACGAGGGTTCTGATTTATGAAGGAATAGAAGGATGGGTGCTTAGTTAGTTTAATTCGGGAAGGGAATCAAACAGAGTTTAATTTGGTGTGTTTAAAACAGAAAAAAATTTAAAAATTCGGTCAAATATTAGACTAAAAAAACGTTGACTTTTAAGATTCAGATACGTACTTATACGCGTTTAAAACGGTTTCAGTTTTAAAAATTCGGTCAAAAATTCGGCTTTTATTTTTGTTGCTATTTTCACTGTATAGTATTTTATTTGAAAAACATCTATAAATTCCTAATATTTTTGAAAAACATACGCTATATATAGCAGCACATGAAGAACAACCAAAAATACCTAAAATATAAAGCACATGTTCAAGTTCAACATACACAATTAAACAACAATGTCTACACTCTAGATGTCCAAGCCAATAAATACACAACATAAAGTCATAATCTGGCAACTAACACATTCACTGTCACACATCATTGTACTCAAACTCGTGATAGGGGATAGGTGATCAAATCAAGTTGATCAAATCCTTCAATTCATTTATAGAAGCGGCAGATGGCAGTGAGCACTTGAGCAGAGTTATTAAGTTATTAAACACTAATGACTAAAATACTAAACTAATCTACTGAGAAACAATTTAAGTTATTAACATATAAAACTACAAAAAAAAAAAAAAAAAAGAATACCTGGTGGCAGTGCTTGGCGGTCCGTGCGGCAGCCGCAGACGGTGAGCAGAGTTGCAGAGCTGGGTGTGAGAACTGAGAAGAGTGTCGCCGCCTCTCCGGTGTGAGCAGGATCGCCGGGTCGCCGGCAGTGAGAACTGAGAAGAGTGTCGCACTGTGAGGCTAGGGTTTCGTGAGAAGTGAGAATGAGTCTTAAACGTTTTAATCGGGCTACTTGCGTTTTTTTTCGTTTTAAAGGGGCTTTATCGTTTTTAACTGTTTTTTTCAAAAAAACGTATTCGGCGTTTAATTCACGAATTAACTAATTAAGGATGGATGGGGCACCGGGGAAGGGAAAGGTTTGTTTGTTTTCGCACTACAAATTTGGAAGGGGTCACTTTTTTTCTAGAACAAATAGGTTTAAGAGATGAGAGAATTAAGGATATCTAATTCAATTTATAATGATGTATTGGAAAATAGGGTGTTAAAAGCTAATTTTTTGGTTAAAATTCTAGTTTAAACGTTTTTCCCTTTTTTTGGTTTTTTTCCATTTTATTCGTCGTTGCCGTTTTTTACCATTTTCTTATATGCTAATTGGCGAATCAACTAACTAAGTGTAGTTTTAAGTAATTTAATTGTTTCCTTTATTCATTATTACTTTTCTTTTCCAGGAAATACTACTATAAAAATAAGTTGTTTAACATTTGTTTTTTTTCTTGTAATATTGATTAACTAAAGAATATTGTAGTATTCATACTAGTATTTAGACCCGTGCAAAATGCACGTGAAATTCTAATTGTTCGGTCAAATTAAAAGTACACGTGATACAAAAAGTTATTGTTTTTTCTAGAATCGAATATGGAATTCAAAGGGATCAAATAGGAAACGATACTTTGAATCATAGAACTATAAGGAAATATACGATCAACCAACATTTATCGAATTTGAAAAAGAGTCATGGAGCGACAGAAGTTTTGAGAATTCAAGAGAAGGTCACGGCGAGACGAGCCGTTTATCATTACGATAGGTGTCAAGTGAAAGTACAGTGATGTATGCAGCTGAGGCAAGCTACGAACCACGGAGTGAGATACCACTCTGGAAGAGCTAGAATTCTAACCTTGTGTCAGGACCTACGGGCCAAGGGACAGTCTCAGGTAGACAGTTTCTATGGGGCGTAGGCCTCCCAAGAACCCACGGAATATGTATAAGAATCTACCAATTCTACCAATCCTAGGGATCCGTAGGATTAATCGTAATCTTATCCCGTAAAACTCAATCAAGAGTAAATAATTGTGATGTAATTATTTTGGGTCACGTTTTTAAGTAAATCCATGACAAAGAAGTTTCAATACATTATTCCCTAGTTATGTGATTACTAAATATAGACTGATACCCCCAACGTTTTTATTGTTTAACTCGAGAATTTCAAACTCATTATTCTATTTTTATAATCCTTGTATTTACATGAAAAACTTAGTTCAAAAGTTCGCCCAATAATATTTGGAAAATTTGCTTCTAATAAAGCAACCTTTCGATTATTCTGGAATAGTGCAACCTTTATACCTCATTTATTTTTTGCCGGTAACCTGAACAAAAGGTAATTTTTAATTAAAACTATTAATTCTAAGTAATTATATAATAAAAAATTTAAAAAAACAATTAACTTTCCCCTCCCTCATCCACTGCCAACCCCCCTCCCCTTCGCCACATACGGGCATACAGCCACCCTCCACCCACAACCACCACCTTCGTTCCCTTCCCCGGCCACAAAACACCTTCCTCCTCCTTTCCTTTCCCAGCCACGAATCACAACCACCATCACCAGCCACCACAACCAGCGTCACCCACCTTGAAACTTCCATCAAACCCCAAATCACCACCAACCACTGCCAACCATTCCCAAAACACCACCAACACCCTGAAACCACCTCTTCCTCACGGAAAACCACCACCCAAATCCGCCCAAAATACTACCACCATCCTGGCCGAAACAATCAACCCAACAACCACACCATCCCCACTTAAACCACCTCTTCCTCATCGAAAATCACCAATAACCTACCCCCACCCCCGATTACCACCAAAAACCCACCAATAAACCACCTCCACCATCGATAACCACTGAAAACACACCACCCGAATATGCATCTTCAAAGTCTGAAATCTACACCACCACCATCACCATCTTCAACATTTGAACTCTCCTCCAAAATCATCGGAGATGGAGGATTTGCCGGCGTATTTCAGATTTTTCGGGGAGATAACGAGAATGGAAAGAGAGATGAGAGATGTGGCAGGGGTGGAGAAGAGCGTTTTTACGGGGGGAGGGGGTTTATTTTGTTGTTATGTTTTTTAATTTTTTTATAAAATATAGTTATGAGAGCCAATCATTAAGTGACACGTATCCCATTTAACCCATATTTTATTTTGTAACCGGTTTTATCTCGTTTAAAATAAATGGGATATAAAGGTTGCATTATTCAAGAATAATCAAAAGGTTGCTTTATTATTTGTGAACCGTCAAAAGGTTGCATTATTAGAAGCAATTCTTTCATAATATTTTACTACTACCGGTCACCTAAACCTTTTCCAACTTGTCAATTGTGTTTTGATCATTATAACCCGTTAGAAAAAGTTCTTTTAAAAATTAGTGATAGGGTTTTAGTCGTGTCACCTAATCAAAAATAAACCTACAGTCCTCTAACTATGGTAGTCAATGGAAGCAGGGTCGAATCCACAAGGAGACAGAGTTTCTAAATTAATATTCAACCAATTCAGCTACTTTAGATGAAATCAGGGAAGAATTAATTAAACTAATGAGTAAGCTAAGGAAAAAGGACTAAATCGAGGAATTGACTATGGACTAAAAACCTAGGGTATTAGGTCGGTCCACCATACTTATACCAATCAAATAGGGTCAACTACTATCAAAACCTAAGTCAAGAGTCGGGGGATTAGAGCACGTGTTGAACTATGGTTAAGATCAACGCTCATAGTTCAACATACGCCGCATGGTCACTAACGTAATCAGAACTACTGATGTGTCCTAGGCCTCTAGTCGTAAGACAAATCTGTGCAAACAACTATTAACCACAATCAATCAATGAAATTGTACACTGACATTAATTACTCAATAAGAACAAACCACATCACAATCACCCTAATCAAGCCCTAGAAATTGATATAAATCTAAATCACAATCATGGTATAAACATGGCTTTCCTATCTAACACCCTAGAAAGAGAACTACTCACTCATAATCGAATTAACAACAACAAAACTAATATAAAACCCTAATGATTGCATCATGAATAATTGAATAAATAACTAAGCAATTGAGAATAATAAAAGAGATTAGGGTAAGAAAGAATACCAATTGACAGAAAGCAGGAACTTTTATTGAAATCGGAACAGGTTCAATCACCTTTAAACTAATCTAAGTGTTTAAACTAAGCTACGAACAATGAAGAATAAAACTAGAGTCTAAAGCAGTAAAAAAGATGAATAATAGATGTCCCTAAATAATCAGGAAAAAGGGTATTTATAGTGCCCCTCAAGTCTAATCAAAATAGGAAATAAAAGACGAATTCCGCGACGAATAGCGCCAGACCCGATCGAGCCCGAGCACAGTACCCGATCGGGCCGAGACACAAAAGTCATCAGCTTGCGTTTTGGGCTTTAGTATAGCAGCAGCGCAGCATCAGCTGAGATTTGCGGCCCACCCGATCGGGCCCAAGGCATCCACCCGATCGGGCCTGGGAGCAAAATGGCCCAGCAATCATCGCAACTCAAGGAGCTTCAAAATAAGAGCTACGAGCATCCAGCCCGATCGGGTCGGGCAGAGGGTGCCCGATCGGGTCTGGTGCATGCCTTCTCGCCCGATCTGATCGGGCACAGCTTGCCCGATCGGGTCCGCGACTTTTGTACCCGATCATAAATACTTCGCCCGATCGGGCCATTTTTGCCCAATCAGAGTACGGAAACCTCTTTTTTAACTCTTTGGCTCTCTAAACTTCACGTTTAGGGGTCTTAGGACCTCCTAAACTACCCATAAAACTCTTGAGCCTTCCTACGTGCCCCGTAACATTTCGTAAAGCCGTGGTTGCTTCCAAATGGCTCGGGAATAAGGAGAAAACTACATAAAACCTGCAATTCAACACTAAAACACGAAACCACAACTATTTACGATAGTTAGCACAAAATAGCTCCCAAGAGCTCCAATGACGCACAAATTAGCTTGTAAATAAGGGAGAAAAGTCTATATAAATACGATATCAATTAGCTAATGTTATTATCAATTGGTCGGATTATCTTATATAATGAGTTGTTAGGAAAATAGTCAAAATTGAAAAATATACTCTTTTACGAATATGGATATTGATATGGTGTACGTTTGCTTATGTATATCGTTGATCACGAATATCTCCAATTGTACATGAATAGAAATTATAAATAGTTGATATTATGAAAGTGCATATTAAGATGAATTAAGCAAGATCCCACATAAATATGTTTTTCTTACATAAAAAAAACACAAGATGGTAAAATAGCATAATATGAATAGTATAAAAAGTCAAAACATCTCTATTAAAAGAAACCCAGAAATCTAAAAAGGTAAAATGGCCAAATTTAATTTAACAATATATTAGTTCAATACCTTCAACCTTCCTGTTGCTCTAACCCGTGAGTTTCAAGCTCATTGTTGATATTCAAATTTCGGAAAAAATTGTTATTATATTTTCTCTGTGGATAACTTTCATATGTATTATATGATTATAGCCCATATATGTTTTTTAAACTTCAAGTTCGATTAATAAATCTATTTGTTTGACATTAACATCAACTTCTCATCATATGTTCTATTATTTTGAAATCATTCTTGAATTTTTCTAAATTTAAATTTTGTTGAAATGAAAAAATGAGACATAACATTATCTTAACCCCTTTTATATAAATAGATATTATTTCCTATATGTTGTATCCCTATTAATGACTTTTATATAAAAAATATGATTAGTAAGTGTCGCATAAATAAAAATTTAAAATATTAAATTATCCGCATTTTAGAAAGGCTTTTATCCTATTAATCAAATATTTCTCCAAATATTTTGATTTTACATTTTATCCTATTTATATGATTTGATTTCATTGATAATTTCGCTCATATGAAATTTGAAATAGTTGATTGCAATCTCTTAATATTTATAATTAGTTATATTTATAAGATTGGTAACGTGAAAGTCAAACGGTGTAGATGAAAAGAAACAGAGATATTACTTGTTCAAAAACTAAATTTTAGAATTGAATAACAAACTGTTAAGTGTCCTTTTAAAGGGATACATAAATTTTATGACACAAATTGACTGAGATAAATTTTTAAAAAATTACATTGGATATAATTAAAATAAGTATCATATCATGAACCTTTTTGTAATAAAATTTTTAACGCTAGAGTAAATACGACAACCATATTTTTTTGGTAAAAATATATAGTAACTCTATAAAATAAAATTTCTTATATCTTCATTCGACCAAGTGTTTTATAATTATAATGTTTTCCTATTTTCTAAACAACAACCTTAAAATTTCTATTTTGTTAACTACTTTTTACAATACAACTATATGTTTAGAATTAATTATTGAAAGAATTAGGGCAGGGTCATTATGAACTGCGAACTCTACCATCAAAAGGTAGTGATTCTTAGCAAAAAAAAAAACTTAGCTATTTAAAAAAGTAATGCTCCCCATTTATAATTTATCTACTTTTCAACCACTTTTGAAATGGTTATACGATTACACTTGTATATCTAGGGTAAATATATTATTTTGTAGAATCTCAATAGTATTCATCAATTATATAATGGTCTTTGTGTTCACCAGTATTCAAGGTTAACACAATTTATATTTTTTCTCCAAAATTCCTAACCTCTTCATCCACAAAGCTTTAGATTTTTCAATAGTTTTTATTGTCTCATCTCTACTTGTTTGCACCTTTTCTACTGTATTTTTCCACATTTAATTTTTATTATTTCTATAATTGAATTTTGGAGCTTTAAGCCGGTAAATTTATTAGTTTATTTTATACTTGACAATAAGTAGCTTTGCAAGTTTTAATACTTACCAATGAGGTTTCTGAGTTTTAACCCGGTAAGTTATATAAGGTAGCTAAAACTGAAATTTTAATTTAATTGATTGATTATTGACTTTGGTATATCCCAAAATTAGTAACATTTTGAAAAATATTTTGAGTGGTGATTAACACTCCGGGAGCGTAATTTAGCAAGACCCAAATCTAAAAAAAGGAATCTTTACAAATAGAAAACTAAATAATAATAATAGTTAGGCACATAAGTTATAGTAAGTTTCGACTATATCTAATCATTTCAACCATAAAATCAATAGATCACTTTATCCAATGACAAAATTAAAAATATTCGATCTTTTTTCTAAATAATAATATAAATGATTTTTTTCTAAAAGAAGTCAATTCGGTTTATGTCATACTCCTTCCGTCTTAATTTGATGTTTCCTTTCGGAATATGGGAAAAACCAACGTAAATTGAGGTGGATAAGAATATTTTTAATTTTATATTGTATAAAGTGTACTTTAATACCTTTTTGCTTATAAAAAAGTAAAAGAGAGAAAGAAAAGTGATGATTGAGAAATAAAATATTGTAAAGTGGGCCAAGTGTAAGACAAAATGTAAATAAGTGTAGTAAATAATTGGTTGTTAAATTCAAACTGGGAAAAACTTTTTGAAACAACCCAAACGGAAAAATGAGAACATCAAATTGAGATAGAGGGAGTATTAAATTCCATTTTTAATCGGGTCATATTGAGTAATGATAAAATCTTATTCAAATCGAGTTTATGTCGATTAAACTGGGTTTGATTTCAAATAGACATAATTTAGATTTCGGGTAAGAATCGGTTTAAAACATCCCAAAAAGGAAAATGGGAACATCAAATTGAGACAGAGGGAGTATTAAATTCTATTTTTAATCGGGTCATATTGAGTAATAAAAAAATCTTATTCAAATCGAGTTTATGTCTTAAATCTGGGTTTGATTTCGATTTGGCATAATTTAGATTTCGGGTAAGAATCGGTTTGAGTTATTTGGATATTAGATTGATTTTAGATCGAGTTAGTTTTTTAATCGGATTACATTTATCACGTATACAATTATTTAAATTATCTAAATCATATATTCTAAAAAATTTGGCCCCTAAACAAAAAATTTCAAGATCCGCCATTGTTGGGCGAAGAAAATTAAACCAAAAAAATTGAGTGATGATTAAAGGAAATGAACAGTGTAATAACTAATTAGGGTTTTAGCGGGAGAGAGAGAAATTGGAGAAAAAATAAAAGAAAATCGAGGTAACGCAAAGCAAAGCAGACATGGAAACTCACGCTGGTTCGCCGACGGTGGGCGTCTGGTGACAGAGGAGAGGCTGCTCGAAAGTTGAAGAAGGTGCCGTGAAATTGTGAGATAGAGAGTTTGCAAAATTAATGGGTCAGGTTTCTATGGCTTCAAAAAAGAAGGGCTTCTAAGGGTTTTAGCCCGTATTTATGTTAAAAAGACGGGCTTTTAAGGGTTTTGGCCCGTATATAATATGTGTTGTGCTTTTTATTTTTCGTTTTTTATCTATTTTTGGAGTCAGGATATGCATGTATCTCAATGTAGGTCTTGTTCTTTTAGCCTGCAAAAAACTTAAATTAATTTCAAATCAGTTCAGTTCATGCTGAGTCAGGAGTTGTAGTTACATGCAGTTTAGTTCAGTTTCGTTAATGTCAATCCAATTTAGTTTAGTTCTTTGCAGGCCAAAAGAATAAGGACGTACTCCTGAATCCGACCATAATAGTAAGTACAACAAGAAGTATCTATAATTATCTGAAAAATAACCTGTTGAAGTTTAAGAAACCCTGGTATTGGGCCACGTGCGCGTGGGGGGCTCTGTATGCCTAATATCGAAGATGAGAAAAAACTTGGTTGACCCAGTGGGTAAACTACCCACTGTTAATAGACAAATATAATATATTTGTCGTTAGTGATGAGTTGGACTTCACTTTTTGTTAATGTATATTAGTAGTGGGTCGTTTACCCAGTGGTAAACACAACGATCTACTCGAAGATGGAAGTGTTAATGTTTATTGATCCTTGTATTAAGACGAATGAACCGTTACTGATTATATCGACTTCTACGTTAACTAGGGCAGTAAGATCTGTGACCTATAACCTTTGTAGATGAAGGATGATTGTCAGTACCTCATTTATTCCTTTATATTAACAATACATTAGGTGATTATACAGTGACATCATTGCGACTATGATCTAATATAAGTCATACGTGATTTACAATAGAATTCAAAACTAACAAAATACATATCAAACTAGCTAGATTGAATATAACACAATATATAGAAAAACCATGAGAGTTGATTAACCAGGGTGAAGGCAAAAAGCTTAATTGTTTTCAACCCTTTGGGTTTGTCCCTTTGTCTTGCCACAGTTGCCCCGGTCTTGAAATGATTGGTGGATCTACAAATAAGAGTATGGAAGGGGTCCACTTTGGAGGTTAGGTTAGACAACGATCAATACATGTCTATATTGTTAAGGAAAATACTGATATTCGATCCCACATTAGTGAAAAAGAGGGAAAATGACACGCATATAAGTCTAGTTGGTTACTCTACTTATCATTAATTGGTTTTAGGATGAAATCTCATATGGGCTTATGTGTGGTCGGCTCCAAATCTAGGTGTATGGTTCAATTAAAACTATGCTCCGCCCTAATAAGAATAATTTGTAACATAAATTAGACCAACAACAATAATATTATTTAACAAATTGGTTAAATATTAAACTGATCTGATTACAAGACTTATTAGTTTTATTACCTTCTTTGATTCACTTGGTAACGATAATGAGAATATATTCAACACTCCCGAAATGTTGAACATGCAACAGTCAAGGAGATCACACAAGCCACTCATTGGTGGAAATTAAAAAGGAAGAAGATAAGTTAGGGCTTCAATGCTTATCATCTTACCATAGTTAGGAAAGAAGTACAATTAGCAAAGAGAAGTCGCTTTAACCTATGCCGGTTTCTTCATCAATAAACATTTAATATGATGTTTATTGTTTAGTTACCTATACAAAGCTGATCTTTAATTCACAAGTGGAGTACCCGTTTCCTCTATTAATTTTGAGGTGAATAATGATGTGACATACTTCAAAATTCATGACATAACTACTAGTACAAGTTTATGAATTTCATTATTTCTGTTTTACGTAAACTTGAAGAATACGGTATTTGTCCTGATGATGGACAGGTGTAGGGTTGAAATTGGGAGGCTTGTGCTGAGATGTTGCTTCGTTTCCGAACCTGCAAAAAAGGGGAAAACCAAACCGGAGGTTTGGGTTTGATTCCCTCTCCGATGCTTAAGTCAGTATTCAATAGATAATAGTTCGGTATGAATTTTGACAGAGTAAGTTTAAGAGAGAGTTGTTGTGTACCTTCTACCTGATTATGAGG
The DNA here is from genome assembly GCA_947645195.1 of Patellifolia procumbens. Classification (NCBI taxonomy): domain Eukaryota; kingdom Viridiplantae; phylum Streptophyta; class Magnoliopsida; order Caryophyllales; family Amaranthaceae; genus Patellifolia; species Patellifolia procumbens. The sequence goes on from CANSGD010000044.1 coordinate 701,145, forward strand.
GACTATTTATAGTATCTATGTATAGAAAAGAGCACCCTAGGATGAAGGAATGTGATTGGTTAGGCAATGGGAGAGCGACACTTGTCATGGTCTGATTGTCCTGAGCCTTTTATCCAATCACCTTCTTCCTCTTTAGGGAATTTGGGCTGATTATTCCCTCTTTTAGGGAATAGTTGGGCCTCTTGTTTGCAGAATTGATGATATCATTAGCTCCAAATAACATGCTGCCAAGTGTGGATGAGGGGGTGAGCCACGTGTCACCAATTCACTGGGCCACGTGTCACCAATTCACTGGGCCACGTGTCCTCTTTAAATATGTTACAACATTTGCCCCTAAAAGGGAAGGTATCTGAATCCAATACTGATATATTTCCTTTTATCAGTAGTAATAATTCTAGTTTTACTGAAGTAAGTCCAATTGTACTGAAAAAAAGAGGACCAATCAAACGATATGGGATGCTGACGTGCCCCTCTCACAAGGTGACACGTGTAATATTACCGTGGGAGGTGAAAAGTCTTTTTACCCTCCTATAAATATCCCCCCTCCTCTTCATTTCCCTACTTTCTGTTTTCAGAAAATTGAGAGCATTCTAGAGAGAGAGAGATTTTTAGAGAGAAGCACAGATCGTCCGAAGAGCCGCATTTGTTCAACGTTCATCTGTCTTCAGCCTACCTGTCAAAGCTCGTCAGGTATCTTTCCTCCTTCCATTCTGTTATTTATTCATTTATTCTTTATAAATAAATGGAATCCTCATCCTCGTCCAACACCCTTGGCCGTCCGAGAGAGTGTCTAGGCCCTAGAAATAAACTCCAAACATCCTCGAGTTCTTCTAGAGTTGGACCTTTTTTAGGCGGTCCCATTGTGTATTTTTATGCCCATCAACCTTGTCCGACGTCCCAGTCTCTGCCTGTGCAGGGTATTCTGGCGCGCGTCAAGCAAACTGCTCGTTTAAGACGCCAGCTAATCCTTCCAACCTCTAGCTCAGAAATGGAGGAATCAACTGGTCGAGGCCCACAAAAGGGCCCTACTGAGATTCCAGAACGATCTCCCTATGGGGATGATATACAGCTAGGTGAACAAAGTCGACCCTATTCTGACCCAGAACCGTCCGTGGCAGGGCCGTCTGGACTTCAGGAAGAGAACCCTCTTTTATATGATGATGATGAGGATGAGGAGCTTGTTGATGAGGTGGAGCTTGATGACGAAGCCCAAGGGGATGATGCAGAGGAGGCTGAGGAGGACGAGGGAGATAGTGAGGACGAGGGAAGTGCTTCACCCACTCCATCTGAAATTCGCCGAACCCTAGGAGACTTAGCAGACCCTGGGACCATAAAGATAGATAGGGCTTGGCTAAAGAAGCTTGGAACTGACCCCTATCATTTATGGGCAGCTATTCCCATAACAGATTATGAGTTTGTCATTCCTTCCAAGGGGCAAACCGTTCTTGACGCCAAATACGGCCAATTTCCTGTTTATAAACTGGCCTTAGATTGTGGTCTTAGGTTTCCCCTTCACCCTTTCATAGAGGAGATACTGCGTCATTATAACCTCGGCCAAAGTCAACTGGCTCCCAATGCATGGCACAACGTCCTGACCTTTATAGCTACTTGTGAGCTTAAAGGTTATCCCCTTTCTTTAGCCGCCTTCACTCACATGCACTATTTATCAAAGATGCCTAAGACGGTGGATGGCTCTTGGTTTAGTATATGTAATCGGACTGGCTTCATGACGGCTTGGGGTAAGTCGTCAAAGATGCATGGCTGGAAGTCTCACTTCCTCTATCTCCGGGCCCCCGACGAGGACACAGCCAAACGTTATAGGTACCGTAGTCGTGCGGTTACCCATACTGGACGTGGAGCTCCCCTCCTGGGCCTGGAGAATAAATATGACGACATGGTGGTTGCCCACTTCAAGGTGGTGGAGTATAAAAAGGAGGATCGTCCAACCATCAAAGGCCCTGCCGGCTGGATACCCTTCAAGGAGAGATTTTATAGTAACAAATTTTTAGTGGCCGCTGGACTTTGGTTAGGCGAGGATAAAGGTAATCCAATTTTTATAATTCTCCTCTGTTCCATCATTATGTCCTCGTCTCACTTTGTTTTTATTGTTTGTTTTCCAGAGGAAGCCAGATCATTGTTGACTCGCTCTCAGAGAGGCGAAATGGATCCAGCTCGCTTTGCCCATAAGCTGCGCCTGGAGGCGGCCAAGAAGCCTGCCGAGAAACGGGGCACCACCCTGGTAAGACAGCCACTTCTAATTCTTTTCAAACTTTCAACCCAATATTACTTGTAAAAGGAGGGCGTCCGGGTATTCAATCATTGGACGTTTTTCTTTATTGAACAATTTGTCTAGACAAATTGTTCTGAAAAGGAAAGCGTCCAGTTATTCAATCTATAGACGTTTTCCTTTGAAGAAATGGTTTATCAACTATGAGAAGGAAGACGTCCAGGTAGTAAATCTTTGGACGTTTTCCTTCTTTGAAGAAACTGTTCGTCAACTCTTTTGAAAAGGAAGGCGTCCAGGTAGTAAATCCTTGGACGTTTTCCTTCTTTGAAGTTGTTCATTAACTAATTCTTATGAGAAGGAAAGCGTCAAGGTAGTAAATCCTAGGACGTTTTCCTTCTTTGAAGAAGCTGTTCGTAAAATCTTTTGAGAAGGAAGGCGTCCAGGTAGTAAATCCTTGGACGTTTTCCTTCGTTGAAGAAATTGTTAAACTCTTGTGAGAAGGAAGGCGTCCAGGTAGTAAATCCTTGGACGTTTTCCTTCTTTGAAGTTGTTCAACCCTTATGAGAAGGAAGGCGTCCAGGTAGTAAATCTTTGGACGTTTTCCTTCTTTGAAGAAACTGTTCAACTCTTTTGAGAAGGAAGGCGTCCAGGTAGTAAATCTTTGGACGTTTTCCTTCTTTGAAGAGACTGTTCAACTCTTTTGAGAAGGAAGGCGTCCAGGTAGTAAATCCTTGGACGTTTTCCTTCTTTGAAGAGACTGTTCGTCAATTCTTATGAGAAGGAAGGCGTCCAAGTAGTAAATTCTTGGACGTGGTCCTATATGGATCAGTTTGGATCGTTGTGCCCGTTGTTCAATAATCAGGAGAACGTCCTAGCTTTCTAACCTAGGACGTCTTCCTTGATGAATCACTGGGTCTTGAGGAATCTGAATACATGTCATTCAATTATATTTCGGACGGTTTCCTTCTGCAAGCAATGTGAACTAATATTTTTTTTTTTTTTTTAGTCAAAAGCCCCCACTGCCAAGGCTGCAGACAAAGCTTCGTCCAAGCCTGTCAGTACGGTGCCCGCAGCCAAGAAAAGAGCTGCATCTACTCCTGCCGAAGAGAAATCTCCGGCAAAGAAGAGCAAGAGTACTTTCAAGAAGAAAAGTACAACTTCTAGTATGTCGCAGGCTTTGAAGGCTGTTCCTGTTAGCCAGCTGATTACCAGAGCACCTCGTCCTTCTGACGGAGGTAAGGTTAAGGGAGTGGAAGTCTCCTCCACCCCTTTTGTTTCAAACGAGGGGGAAATTCTCCCCTTGGATGATTTATCCATTCAGCCGGACGCGGCTGGTATGCTTGACGTTGTTGAAGTGGGGGACCCGGACGCGGCAACCCCCCAAGTCTCGGCTTACAGTGGAGCTGCAGCTCGGCTGGAAAGTCAGATGCCCCCGGCCTACCGTGGTAGGTCTTTGTCTTCTGGTGAGTCTTATTCTCCAAACGTGGTCAGAACACTGAGAATTGGGGGACGATCACAGAGCCCGTCCAACCCACAAACACTTATTCTTCCTATCCGTATGTCTAATCCTCCACTCGTTACAGATAAGGGAAAAGGGCCAATGGCTGAGAGTCCTGAGGACGAGGATTATCCTGATGAGCCTTTCCCCTCCTTTGCCAAGTACTCAAAAATGGAAAGGGAACAGGTAAAGCGTGAAGTTTTTGACGCTTTCCCTGAACCTTATGTCAAGGGCTTGAGAGGAGCTGCTGCCGGCCATGTGGGTTACATAACCCAGCTGACTGCTGAGGTGAGTGCCACCTACTATCTTTTAACATATCTTGTTTATTATCCCACCATCTAACTTTTCACTTTTTTAGGCTTTTGCCCGTTCTCTGATGGCCGAGGATTATATCAGGGACCTCCGTAAAGAGAATAGGAGGCTCGTCCGTCAGGTAACTGATGCCGGGGACAAGTCCATTTTGGAGCTGGCAACCCTGAACTTGGAGCATGCTCAAACTGTAAGAGCCATGGAAAAGCAGGCGGCTGATATGGATAATATGAATAAGCGCCTTGTGATGAGCCTGGGTAGCTTGCAAACCGAGGTGGATCGGCTGAGAAGTCGGCTTGACTCAGCAACTCAGCCCATCGAGGAGGAAAAGAGGTCTGCTCTCATTACCGCCGCCCTATTCCATCAGGCCATTGTGGGGCTTACAGCTGAGGTGGCTCGTCAAAAGCACTTAAGGGAACGTGACTTTGAGGAGGCCGTCAAAAGCTTTTCTGACGCTGAAAACCAGGCTAAGGAATGGGCCCTCAAAGCCTTCGACATGCTAGCTGACTCCGAAGAGGTGCCCCGATTTGAGAGAAGACTTCTGTTCCAGGAGGAATGCTCCAAGGCTCGGCTGCTCAATGAGAAACCCCCAGTATTTATTGATTCTGACGGGGAGGAATACATAGAACCTAATGCCACAGCTGATGCAAACTTGGAAATGCCTGCGGACACAGAGAAAGATATGGAAGGTACTCCTGACGAGTAACTGGTGCAAGCTTAAGAAGAGGGCTTTCACCAAGTACTCTAAGAAGTATGACAGTGAAGAGGGCAGGAAAGATATTCAGGCTCAGCTTGACAAGTTGAAGAAGTATGCAACTGTCATTAGAGTCTTGGCCCACAACCAGATCAGGATACTCCTCTTGCTGTCAATTGTTGCTTTGTAATTGTCTTAGTATTTTTGTAGATCAGCTATACTTGGTTTTAGACCGGGATGATGATCTTGTAAACTTTTTGAGCTTTAGCAGTCCAAGCACGTCCAGAAGCAGCTTGTTAGTTCTATGCTTGATTGATAAACCTGTAAACCTGCTTTGTACTTTTGCAGTCCAACTCGTCCAGAAGTAGTTAATATACAATTGTTTATAACTCTCTTTTCTGGTCCCTTCTCTAATTTCTTACTGCTTAGTTAAAGAATGACCAGGTTAATGAATCAGGAATGTTGTCAACATGATGAGGAAGACATCCAAGAATGGTATTCAGTAACCAAATATTGGTTAAATACCAAGTCATGTTCAAGGGAATACGTCCAAGGATCCAGACGTCTTGGACGTTTTCCTTCGCGAACCAATGATTGGGTAAAAACCAGATTTCGTTCAAGGAAAGACGTCTAAGGAGACAGACCTCTTGGACGTTTTCCTTTACGAATCAATTGGTTAAATACGAAATTATGTTTAAGGGAAGACGTCCAGGGGTCCAGACGTCTTGGACATTTTCCTTGTTTTGCATCCTTGTAAGATTTAAAGACGTCCGAGGATTGTTCTTTCCTTGCTGGACGAGGTACTGTATGCCCCCCTTCATAGGATGCCTCTTGGTCTATTCCTAGACGAAGACATCATAGGAAGGAAGTCTAGTCCATCCTTTGTGTAAGTAACGAGACCTTCTTTACTAAGACGTCTCATTTTGGGCCGGTTTCTTTTAAGAAATAATACCTTTGTATAATATTAGGTATTATGACGGAGCTTTCCTTTACTAAGGGAAGACGTCTCTCTAGCCGGCTTCCTTTAGGAAGCGGTGTTCGTCTATCTTTCAAGTTTCTATGAACTTGGTTTTAAACGATTGCTTCTGGTTAAAGAACTTTTAATCAAGAAGTCTTTGTTCATCAGTTATATCTTGAACAGATTATGATGATTTTTGCAGACGTCTTCCTTTAGGAAGTAATATCTGTCTTGCATAATGGACCTTTATGGTTTATTATCTAGTAACCATCTTTCGTCCATCTATGGAAAAATGCCCCAAGATGGCTGTGGATAATAAAATGCCCCTTAATGACGATGTGACTGGACGTTACTAACTTAATCAAATAAGCCATACATAAAGGAGCAGTTCAGACTACAGACCAGAATTTAGAATGTATTAATGTGAAGTTTGCTTAGCCTAAGCTAAGATACATAGAATACATTGCTAAATGATTTTTCTGTGCCGTAGCACTTCGTTTGTAAAATGTAAAAACCTACAAACTTCCTTAGACATAGTATTTTTTCAGATTATCGGAATTCCAAGTTCTTGGTATGGGTCGTCCATCTAAGTCTTGAAGCTTAAAAGTGCCGCTGCGAACCTCTTCAACCACCAAATACGGACCTTCCCAGTTCGGGGTTAGCTTACCGAGTTCCTTGGCACGTCCAACTGCCTCCATTTTACGAAGAACCAGATCCCCTATTTTTAGAGGTCGTCTGGTTACCCGTTTGTTGAATTGCCTAGCCATGCGTAGCTTGTACAATTCCATCCTCAGAAGAGCATTACCTCGGACTTCAGGCAATTTGTCCAATGCCAAGCGCATCGCCGCCCAATTAGTCTCTTCTGAGTATAACATGACGCGTAGGGTGGGTTCTTCAATCTCAATGGGTAGGACAGCTTCTGTTCCATAGACCAGCATGAAAGGCGTCTCCCCTGTTGAATTCTTGGCCGTTGTTCTGATGGACCAAAGGACCAGTTGGAGTTCTTCCACCCAAAACCCTTTGGCGTTCTCTAACTTCTTCTTTATACCTTCCGAAATAATCTTATTGAAAGCTTCTACCTGGCCGTTTGCTTGTGGATGTGCAACAGAAGCAAAGTGGGACTTAATTTCCCTTTCTGATAGCCAATCTTTCAGTTTAGGAGTCTCAAACTGTGGGCCGTTGTCGAACACAATCGACTGGGGCATCCCAAATCGTGTTATGACGTTCTTCCAGATGAACCTTTTTACATCCTTCGTCTTTATACCCCTAACGGCCTCAGCCTCTACCCACTTGGAAAAATAGTCCACAGCCACAATAACAAATTTTCTCTGTCCGGCCACCATGGGAAAAGGGCCAAGGATGTCCATCCCCCACTTGGCGAATGGCAAAGGAGTTAGAATTGGTGTTAGAAAATTTGATGGCCTTTTAAAGAGATGACCATGCTTCTGACAGCTATCACATTTTTTTGCATATGCCACGGCATCAGCGTTCAACGTTGGCCAGAAATAGCCAGTTCTTCGTGCCTTTTCAGCCAAGGCTTGGCCGCCAATGTGTGATGCACAAATCCCCTCGTGCAAATCCTTCAATACCTCAAGACCATCTTCCCTGGTAATACATTTCAACAGAGGACGATCATACGATTTCTTGTACAATGTCTCGTCCCAAACTTCGAACCATTTGTCACGAGCCTTAACATATTTTGCTTCTGCCGGGTCTTCTGGTAATTGGCCAGTCCTTTTGTAATGAAGAATAGGCTCCATCCAGTTGTTTCCTCGGCTTAAAAACATCACCTCTTCCTGATCAATACTTTTCTTTTCTTGAACCTCCCAGAAAACAGTTCTTGGGGTGTCGCCCAAAGCAGAACTTGCAAGTTTAGACAAAGCATCAGCCTGATGATTCTCAGACCTAGGTATTTGTACCAAGGTGAATTCATCTAGTTGCTTAATTTCTTCTTTGACCAGCTGGACATACTTAATCATGGAGGCCTCTTTGCATTCATACTCTCCATTAACCTGGCTGACTACCAGAAGAGAATCTGACTTTGCCTCTAATTTCCTTGCTCCTGCTGCTCGGCAAATACGGATCCCGGCCAGTAAGGCCTCATATTCAGCCTCATTATTAGACGCCGGAAATTTAAAACGTACAGCATATTCATACTTGTCTCCCTCAGGAGACCGACAAACCAGGCCTGCCCCACTTCCTTGTGTGGTGGACGAGCCGTCTACCATTAATTTCCAATACTGACTGCCCTCAGAGGGGTCTTCCACCGGGTCCAACAATGGACGAGTTAGTTCAGCAATGAAATCTGCCAAAGCTTGTCCCTTAATCGCCTTCCTTGGTTCGAACGTGATGTCAAACATTTTCAGTTCATTCGCCCACTTCAACATCCTTCCAGCCGCCTCTAGCTTCTGTAAAACTTGCTTAAGCGGCTGATCAGTGTACACAACTATACTGTGAGCCAGGAAATAGGGCCTTAGCTTTCGGCTAGCAACTACTAAAGCCAGGCCAAATTTCTCTACAACTGTGTATCTAGTTTCAGCATCCTTGAGTACTTGACTCACAAAGTAAATGGGTGTTTGTATAGCATCTCTCTCGGCTAGCAGTACTGCACTGACTGCTTCAGGAGAAACAGCCAGGTAAACATACAACTTCTCCCCAAGCACCGGACTTATCAGACGGGGGAGCTGTTGTAGATGCTTCTTAATCTCAACTAAGGCTTCATCTGCTTCAGGGGTCCACTGAAACTTTGCGGACTTCTTTATCGTTGCAAAAAAATGATGGCATTTATCACCTGATTTGGACAAAAATCGTCCTACTGCTGCTAAGCAACCAGTCAGCCGTTGAACTTCCTTTACCTTGGTCGGAGGCTTCATGTCGAGTATGGCTTGGATTTTTTCTGGATTTGCTTCTATCCCTCGTTGATCTACCAGGAATCCAAGAAACTTGCCAGCGGAAACTCCAAAGACGCACTTCTTTGGATTGAGCCTTAGTTTATACTTGCGCAAAGTCTCAAAAGTTTCGCGCAGGTCTCCGACATGATCTGTTTGTTCTTGGCTTTTGACGATCATATCGTCAATGTATGCCTCTAAATTTCGTCCCAACTGAGGCGAAAAAATCTCATTGATAAGCCTCTGGAAAGTCGCCGGGGCGTTCCTCAGACCAAATGGCATCATCAACCATCCATACAATCCTTTCTCTGTTATGAACGAAGTCTTGTCTTGGTCCTCCGGCATCATGGGAATCTGATGGAACCCAGAATAGGCGTCCATGAAGCTCAGTAAGGCATGACCAGCTGTCGAATCAACCAGCCGATCCAGCTTCGGAAGCGGAAAACTGTCTTTGGGGCAAGCCTGGTTCAGGTCCGTATAATCGACACACATCCTCCAAGTCCCATTTGGCTTGGGGACCATAACCACGTTTGATACCCAATCTGGGTAGTGAGTCTCCCTGATGAAGCCGGCTTCTAGTAGTTTCTTGACCTCTTCGTCTGCAGCCTGATTCCTAACAGGTCCCAAATGCCTCTTCTTCTGCCTGACCGGTTTTCTGGCTGGATCAACATTTAGCCGATGAACGGCCACTTTGGGATCAATACCCGGCATCTCTTTTGCCCCATAGGCAAAAATATCTTGAAATTGTTTTAACAGTGCTATGATAGCTTCTTGTAACTCGGGCTTCAAACCTGCCCCAATCTGCAAAGTCCTTTCCGGACGAGACTCGTCTAAGCAAATGCTTAAAGGGACCTCAGCAGGCTTTGGGCGATCCAATGTCAAACTTGCGATCGTCATCAGCTCGGCTGAAGGCCTTGGCTCTTCTTTTACTTGAGTGAATTTTCTCTTCTTGCTGGGCAAATCTCTTGCCGTTTTCCCTTCAGGGGTATCTTGTAGTTCAACTCTTTCTCTAGCTGGCTTCCTTGAGGAAGCAGCGTTGGTTTGAAACTTCTCTTCTCGCACTCTGGCCGGTCCTACCATCTCTGCCCCCATCTCTTTGGGTTCATCTAAATCCATAGGCTCGACTTCATTCAATTTCCAGGACGAAGGTTTTAGGGTTGTAAGATAACATTCCCTAGCGGCCCTCTGATCTCCATAAATTGTGCTTACTTGGCCGTCGTCACACTCGAACTTCATCAGCATGAGATGGGTGACGATGACAGCCTTAATATTATTAAGGGTAGGACGTCCCAAAATGACGTTGTAAGCTGTCAAATCCTTGACAACCAAAAACTTTATGAACATAGTTCTGCTCTTTTCCTTCTCTCCGACTCGGACGGGCAACGACACCGTGCCGACCGGATGTATGATTCCACCTCCAAATCCTATAATAGGATGATGGACTGGAAGAAGATCTTTCTCATCAAACTTCAATCTTGACAGACAATCAGCGCTAATAATGTCAGTCGAGCTGCCAGTGTCGATAAGGATCCTTCGCACTCTTAGATTGGCAATCTTCATCTCTACGACCAAGGGGTCATCATGGGGAGTCCTTATCTGCCCACGGTCTCCTTCGCTCACCGTCACCATGGGGAACGGGTCTACTTTGGATTTCCCCGTCAGCAACACTTGGCCAAGCTCTCTCACATAATTTTTGTGACCTCTCAAGGTTGGTCCTCCGGCAGCAAACCCGCCGGATATAACCAAAACCACGTCTTCGTCTGTACTGGAGCTTTCCTTCTTTTTCTGCCGATAATCCTTCTTCTGAAAACGGCCTCACGGGAGACGTATTGATTCATCTTTCCTTGCTTTGCCAGGTTTTCCAAAGCTCTCTTCAGGTGTTTGCATTCATTTGTCTCATGTCCACAATCCTTGTGGAAGTGGCAGTACTTACTCTTATCTCTGTTCTTGTAAGGTGTTTTCATTTCAGCCGGAGCCTTGAGTTCATGCTGATCCTTGATTTCCATAAGGATTGAATACTGATCTTTATTGAACTCAATGGGCTCAGCAGAGACAGTCCTTTCTTTCCTCTTCTCTCTTCTCGACGGGGCCGTGCTTGTAGACACTACCCAGGTCTCAGCCTTCTTAGGATTGTTCTTAGTTTTTTGAACAGGTTCCTCGGGCTTCTTGGACTCTGAGTGCTTGGCTTCAGCACACACCTCCGTCGCATGTATAAAAGCCTCGGCTTCCCTTAAAGCTTCAGCCAAGGTACTCACTTTCTTCTTGACTAAATCAAACTTGAAACTTCCTGGACGCAGTCCTCGAATAAATGCATCGAAGGCTACACCAGCATTTAAGTCATGGATTTGAAGGGCTTCAAGATTGAACCTCTTTACAAAACTTCTCAGGGATTCCTTTGGGGCTTGGATGATCTTCCCCAAATGAATACTAGTCTTCTGTTCCTGCCTATTGGCGACAAAGTGGCTTGTGAATGAATAACTTAACTCGGTGAAGTTGTTGATAGAATTGGCCGGTAGGTTGTTGAACCACTTCTGAGCGACTCCTTTCAGAGTTGCTGGGAAGTTCTTACACCATGTAGCGTCGTCTACTGCCTGGACATACATTTGATGTTTGTAAGCAGAAAGATGATCATCTGGATCAGTAGTGCCATCGAACGGATCAATGGTTGGTAATTTGACCTTAGCACATGGAAGAGTTTGCATTATTCTGGCTGAGAAAGGCGTCGGCCAATCTATGCGCAGCTCCCTAAAACGTTCATCAACTGGGGCTGTATTTATCCGACATTCCCTTAAGACTGGGTTCGATGAACTGACCTCTTGGGACCCTCGCCTATACACATTCTGCTGAGACGTCCTTCTGTAAACATTAGGCTGAACCACCGTTCGATCCTGACGAGGCTCGTAAATAGACGGAGTCCTTCCATGCTCCAAAGTGTGACTCCGAATCCTCAGACTGGGGTCTTGCAAGTACGGCGTTGATCCGGTAGCCGACCTCTGTTGAGCCGCTACCCTCTTAGCATGCAGGTATTCTCGAGCGTCTGTCTCCATTCTTCGACCATCCACTGGTCTGTTGACTGGGTTGGTGACCACCAGATTCCAGTCTAAACGACGTGGTTGTTCACTACGAACAGGATGCCTTCCTCTAGACGTTCTTCTAACTTCTCCTGGTCGTCTGGCTCCGCTTGGTCCAGCCACATTCTCCTGAGAAGCTCCTCTCCTAGGAGCAGGCCTAGGATCCGGCTGGGACCCTACTCGGAAGAATAGCATGTTGTTCTTGATCTGATCTTGGACAACTTGGGCCATCCTGGCTTGAAACTCATTTAGGGCATTTTCCAAATGAGCAGCCGTGACCGGGAGAGCAGGGTTGGGCTCCAACACTGCCCCAATGGGATCATTCTGTCGCTGACCGTCACGTCCCCTAGGCGGACGTTCATCATCAACTGTATCATTAACTTGAACATAAGGAGTCATCCTTTGTCCTCGGTTGGACGAATTGCAATCAGTCATCTCGCGCCTCCCCACAGACGGCGCCAAATGTTTTACGTAAACTTGAAGAATACGGTATTTGTCCTGATGATGGACAGGTGTAGGGTTGAAATTGGGAGGCTTGTGCTGAGATGTTGCTTCGTTTCCGAACCTGCAAAAAAGGGGAAAACCAAACCGGAGGTTTGGGTTTGATTCCCTCTCCGATGCTTAAGTCAGTATTCAATAGATAATAGTTCGGTATGAATTTTGACAGAGTAAGTTTAAGAGAGAGTTGTTGTGTACCTTCTACCTGATTATGAGGGACTATTTATAGTATCTATGTATAGAAAAGAGCACCCTAGGATGAAGGAATGTGATTGGTTAGGCAATGGGAGAGCGACACTTGTCATGGTCTGATTGTCCTGAGCCTTTTATCCAATCACCTTCTTCCTCTTTAGGGAATTTGGGCTGATTATTCCCCTTTTAGGGAATAGTTGGGCCTCTTGTTTGCAGAATTGATGATATCATTAGCTCCAAATAACATGCTGCCAAGTGTGGATGAGGGGGTGAGCCACGTGTCACCAATTCACTGGGCCACGTGTCACCAATTCACTGGGCCACGTGTCCTCTTTAAATATGTTACAACAATTTCCATCCACTTAACTGGATGTCATATTGGATGATGTTCATACCTTACTCGTGTGTAGGACTACTTATTATGTTACAATTTGGCCAATTTCTAATAGCCTCAGAAATGTAATTCAAACGCAAATTTCCAGTAGGGTCGGGAGTTAAGCATAATTATTTGAATCAAACCTTTCGAAATTGATTCTTTTTTGAATTGTAGTTATTATGAGCGACATGTGGCCCACATTTTCTATATGTTTAGGGCAAGCAATATGAGCTTTAAATGAAACTGGATATTAACTCTCGGTATCATATTGAATAAGTTAAATCCTTAAACTTGAGAGGAAGGATGGCTTAATCCATCACTCATGATTTATGCATTAGGATAAGTGAGTAGACTAGTAGTAAAAAAAGAATAGGGGCACAAATGAGAACAACCATATATGTATTACCTATACTCAATTCAGTCTCTAATACTAGTATAATACTTTATTCATTAATTATTTAATTACATAGTAATATAAATGCAACTTTTTTTTGGTGAAAAAACTAAGTTAATATTTTGAAATATATACTACATAATCTATAACAATTATGCTCATAATTGTATTTTTCTCATCGACTGGGGAGCATATGTGATCCAATTTATTCTAATTTTGTGCACAAAAATATATTAATATGTTTTAAGTTATGTACAACTAGTATAACATGATGGAAGTACTACATAAGATTGCTCAAATATACGTTGATATAGATATAATAACTATTGTATATTACAGTTATTATTGATAATTACTCCTCTATAGCATCATAGTCTTGGAAGCCAACAACTCCTAATAATAAGGGCTTAAGAGGGAGAGAAAACCAATCCTTCCATTTCCCTCCCCTTCCCTCCCTACATATGTACCCCAAACAAGAGAGCATGTATCCTTCCCTTTCCCTCTATTTTCCTCTATCAAAACATAGTGTTAATCTCAACAATCAATTTTTCAGAAGCAATCTTATCTCTTTATCACTTTGAATATATTTTAAAAAAAAAAAGTAAATATATAATCATTGTTCATAATTCCTAAGCTAACGGTTCATAATAAATTAACAATTAACTAGTTGAATGTATAATTGTTTGCAAGTGCCCAACAAATCCAATGGGAAACCGTCCACTATATATCTAGCATAATTTAGGAGATGATTTAAAGGTAGAGAAAGCATAGGAAAGTGAATTGAAGTTATTCTAGCAACTTGTTGTGGATCTGTTGCTATTGAAAACAATGGATGAAATAAATCTCCGTGATTGAAAATGGGTAATCACAAGCAGTAATAGAGAGGTAGAAGAAAAGAAACATAACTAGTAGTATATTATTCAATCATATCATCTTAAAAGTATTATTTTCAATATAATTTTAAAGTCAACTTAATAGATTTTTAAGATTGAAGCATAATGATCAAGAGTCAACGATGAGTAGAATAAGTGTACGTGTAGCTATTGTAAAATTATCCCTGAAAGTTTCCCCATTTAACTAACAAAATACTATTAGGGTAATTTGGTAATTAGACTCTTAGTAGATTCTGTAAAGATATTTTGTATCTCTATATATATGATGCCAGGCAACCTAAACAGGTAGCCAATCATTTATTCTCAATACTCGTTCAAGGTATCAAGAGCCTAGATTTTTTTTCTCTCGCTTCCGCTAACCCTAACCCTAAACACACGGTTTCTTCAATCTCAAACCCTAATTTTCTAGGTTTGATTCTTGCCGGCAAGACAACTCATGTCTGCCCTACCCCGCCACCATGATGTCACCGGCACACCGCAGACACCGTGGTCTGAGACGCGTGTCTCCACCGCCGCGCCCGACGAAGTGCGCACTCAGCCCCTGCTCGACGTCGCTGCCTCCTCCGCAGCGTTGCAACCGTCCAGCAGCCTCCTACAGCAGCCCTACAATGTTCCGGCGCTGTTGTCCGGCGGCTATCATGGTGCTCCTGTCGACAACTGGCGTTTTTCGACGAACCCTAATTCCCTTGGTGCTTCCTCGTCGACGATAGCACATGGGAGCCCTGCGCCACAACGCACTCCCTCTCGCTATCCCCCCGGTTTTGCGTCGCCTGTTCTTGGTGGTGGTGCGTCTTCACTGTCGGGCTTTCAGCCCTATTCTCAGCCGCCTCTTCCCATGGCTATGTCTCTCACACATCAGGATATCACTCGCTTCGTCTCCATCAAATTATCTACCCCCGAAGATTATCTCATGTGGAAAACTCAGGTGACGTGTTTTCTTTCGACACACCAATTACTTGGTATCGTCGAAGGTACTATTACGGCTCCTCCTTCTACCTATCTTGATAATCTAGGTCAATCTTTGCCTAATCCACAATTTTATGAGTATATGAGACTTGATCAGCAAATTAAATTGTGGTTGTATGCTTCGATTTCACGTGATGTTATGATGGATGTACATGAGTTGCATACTTCTGTTGAGATTTGGCATAGATTACAGTCACGTTTTTTGCATGCTAGTATGGCTAGGTCTATGGAACTCAAAGGTCGTTTGAGTCACATAAAGAAACCTGAACAACAGTCTATGGAGTCTTTTCTCCGTGAGATTAAAGTAATTGTTGATTCTTTAGCTGCTATTCAGTGTCCTGTTTCTCAATATGATCTTGTTCAGTATACCTTGACTTCTTTGGATAGGGATCGTGATTATGATCCTCTAGTTACCACTTTGTTGCAATTTCAATCTTCCTTGACCTTTGATGATCTACGCCCCAAACTTTTACAACATGAGCAACGTATTAAGGCTATACGTGCTTATGATGAGGCACCCACTGCTCATCAAGCCTTGGTTGCTGTTCAGTCTGGTTCTTCGGGTTCTCAATCATCTTCTTCGGGTGGTTCGAATCCTAAGGGTCAAGGGGGTGGTAAGAATAAGAACAGGAACAATCGCAACAAGGGTGGTCGTGGCAACAACAATGGTCGTGGCAATGGAGGACAGGGTGGTCGTGGCAATGCAGGCCGCGCTAATGGTATGGGTAATTTTCATGATGTTTCGTATGTTAATTATTCTTGTGCCAATTATGTTGCTAATGATTTGTCTTCAGCAGGAAGTAATCCATCTAACGGCAATTTAGCCAACACTCCTTCTTCAGATACTTGTGGTCTTTGTTGGTATCCAGGTCACCAAGCAGCCTATTGTCCTCAACGTTTCAATCACAGCTTTGTGCCTTCTTCTCCTGATGGTGTCAAACGTGCCCTAGCTGCACTGTCTGTTGGTGGTGAAACGAATGACTCCGTTTGGTATCCAGATTCTGGAGTCGCATCCCACATGACCTCACAGGATGGTAAGCTATCTAATGCTATTCCTTACACTGGTTCGAGTTCTATTGTTGTTGGTGATGGCACATAACTTCCCATTAATAAACTTGGTAACTTAACTCTGTCTTCCCCGAGTCGCCCCCTTCGCCTCATGAAGGTGTGTCATGTTCCCCAGTTAAAACATAATCTGATGTCTGTTCAAAAGTTATGTCAGGATAATTCTTGCATAGTCTGTTTTGACGAGTCTTCTGTTTGTGTTAAGGACAAGACCACGGGGGCAGTTCTGTTGCGGGGAACCAGTAGGAATGGTGTCTACCCTCTTCAGCCTCACATCCTTGAGTCAGAGTCGTCTTCCCGAGTTTCAGAGTCTTCCCGAGCCTGCCCAGAGTCGTCTGTCCCTGCCCTCCTAGCCACCAAGGAGTCTGGAGATGTTTGGCATTCTCGCCTTGGTCATCCTTCTGCTAGAGTTTTAGGAAGTTTACGTTCACAAAACTTGATTTCATGTAATTCTAAGTTTCATGACGATTGTGTTCATTGCAAAGTAGGAAAGATACATCGTTTGCCTTTTGAGTCTGTGACTCATCGTGCCCCCTATCCCTTATATCTGATACATAGTGATCTTTGGCAATCTCCAGTTAAATCTAATCAGTTTTTTCAGTATTATGTGGTTTTTGTTGATGATTATTCACGTTTTTCTTGGCTATATCCACTTAAACTGAAATCTGATGTCTATTCGACCTTCTTAGTTTTTCATAAACTTGTTGAGAACTTATTTAATTCCAAAATTAAATTTTTCCAAAGTGATGGTGGACGTGAATTTGATAACACTCCTTTACTACAACATTTCTGTGATTCGGGAATTTATTTTCGAAAGTCTTGTGCTCGGACTCAAGCGCAGAATGGTGTTGCAGAAAGGAAACATCGAACTATTATTGAGATGGCCCGCACTATGCTTATTCAATCTGAATTGCCATCTCGATATTGGGTTGATGCGTGTTATACGGCGGTTTATACGATAAATCGTCTTCCTAGCTCGGTTTTGCAGGGTTCATCCCCGTTTGCTAAGCTTTTTCATCGTCCCCCTTCTTATGAGTTCTTGAAATGTTTTGGTTGTGCCTGTTTTCCGTTGTTTTTAGATCTTAAAATCAATAAATTACAGGCTAAGTCGATTCAATGTGTTTTCATTGGCTATGCGTCAAATTATAAGGGATATCGATGTCTTGATCCTCTTTCTGCCAAAGTTTATACAAGTCGTCATGTGTTGTTTAGTGAACGTAAATTTCCCTATCGTTCTCTTGTGTCTAGCACACCCATTGTTTCGCCTATGACTGAGTCTCTTGACCCCTTAGGTTGGATCCCGAGTCTTCCTTTGTCTAGTGACCCTCGGCATGTGTCCTCGAGTCTCCCTTCCCCCGAGCCCGCAGCATTACGGGAGCACATGCAGCAACCCGCTGCCTGCTCACAGAATGCATGCAAGCCCGGGCCTCTCCCCTGCGCGCCCGCAGCACCCACGCCCAGCAGCAGCGTGCCGCTACCGAGGCTCCCCCCACTACTGCCTGTACGCAGCAGTCCTCGCCCAGCAGCAGCGTGCAGCTGCCGAGCCTCCCCCCACTTCTATTAGTCCGCAGCAGCCCCTGCGTCCGCGGGAGGTCTGCTGCCCCCTTCCCCGTCACACGTCTCCTCTCTTCATGGGTGTGACGTACCCTCCCCGTCTAGTCTTGAGTCGTCCCCGTCTCCTATCGTCCCTCCCCCTAGGCGTCCTAGAAAGTCGTCTAAGTGTGTCGATCCTACTAATGTTCATACCATGACCACGCGTCTAAAAGACGGAATCATTTCAACTAGGAATTTATTGGATTTAAAAACCGATGTTGTTGAGTCTGAACCGTCTAATTTTAAACAAGCGTCTAAAGATTCACGTTGGCAACAAGCCATGCGTGATGAGTATGAAGCATTAATTAAGAATGATACATGGGAACTTGTGCCTCGCAACAACAATAGAAACGCTCTTGGTTGTAAGTGGGTGTATAAGATTAAATATAATTCTGACGGTTCTGTGGAGCGGTTTAAGGCCAGGCTTGTTGTTTTTGGTAATCATCAGCAGGCAGGTATTGACTACTTTGAAACCTTTAGTCCTGTAATTAAGCCTACTACTGTTCGCTTAGTTCTTACTCTTGCTGCTACTTTTAAATGGCCTATTCGTCAACTCGATGTCAAAAATGCTTTCCTTCATGGTTTCCTCAATGAGGAAGTCTATATGCGTCAGCCTCCTGGTTTTGAACACCCTTCTCAACCACATTATGTTTGTCGGTTACGAAAATCCATTTATGGTTTGAAGCAAGCTCCTCGAGCTTGGTTCTCTCGTTTCAGCAATTTTCTTCTCTCTATTGGTTTCAAGTGCAGCAGTTGTGACACCTCTATGTTCACTCTCAAACACAGTAGTCATATTATCATTCTCTTGCTATATGTTGATGATATTGTGCTTACAGGTAGTAGTTCCTCTTTGCTTCAGAAATTTATCAGTGTTCTCTCTGCTCAATTTGCTATGAAGGATTTGGGTGATTTGCATTACTTCTTAGACATTCAGGTTTTACGTACTCCTCAGGGTTTGCTTTTGTCTCAAAACAAATATGTAGTTGATCTTCTTCAGAAATTTCATCTTCATACTGTCAAACCCGTACGTACTCCTGTTGTCTCTCGTGTCACTCTTTCTCTTTTAGATGGTGAACTTCTTGCTGATCCCACAGATTATCGTAGTATGGTTGGTGCTTTGCAATATTTGACTATGACTCGTCCTGATATTGCCTATGCTGTTAATTCGGTTTCTCAATTTATGCATGCGCCTCGTACTACTCACCTTCATGCTGTGAAAAGAATTTTCAGGTATCTGCAGGGAACTTCTGATTATGGGCTATTTCTTCATAGTACTGGCTCTCCTACTGTGATTGTTGCCTATTCTGATGCTGATTGGGCCGGGTGTCCTGACACTAGGCGTTCTACTACTGGCTATGCTGTCTTCCTAGGGAAGAATTTGATCTCCTGGCGTTCTAAGAAGCAACCTACTTTTTCGAAGTCTTCTACTGAAGCTGAGTATCGTGCTGTTGCCTACACTGCGGCTGAAACAATTTGGATTCGTCAATTGTTAGCTGATTTAGGGTATTTTCATCGTCGGCCTACCATTCTCTATTGTGACAATGTTTCTGCTATGTATCTTACTGCCAATCCTGTTCATCATGATCGTAGTAAGCATATTGATGTTGATTATCATTTTGTTCGTGAGATGGTTGCTAAAGGTGGACTTTAGGTCAAGCACTTTCCGACACAGTTGCAGGTTGCTGATATTTTTACTAAGGGTCTTTCTTCTGAGTTGTTTTGTAAACATCGTTCCAATCTATCCGTGATTCCTCCCTGTAAAGATTGTGGGGGTGTATTAGGGTAATTTGGTAATTAGACTCTTAGTAGATTCTGTAAAGATATTTTGTATCTCTATATATATGATGCCAGGCAACCTAAACAGGTAGCCAATCATTTATTCTCAATACTCGTTCAAATACCATTACAATATAGGCAATACGATATACGAGAGACATTGTTACAACTAATGACGTGCTACGGTGCAACTAGAAAATTAAACAAATGTACGCACCCCAAAACAAAAGGCACTCAACGCATAACAGCTACCAAAACACAAAGACAAATTAATTATCTATGAAGAACCAAATTAAAAAAGATCGATGAACAACGAACTAATAGACTATTGAGGTGGGATCGATCTGCTTGTTGTTCTTGACGATGTTGGTCATGGACTCGTAAATAAGTCAAAGAAAGTTCTACAAGTGATGTATGAAAATATTCAGGCTCTGTTTGGCATCACATATAAGTCAGTAGGTGCTAATAGTTTAAGTCGCCTAATATAATTAGTTGTGTTTGGTGTAAGAGCTTAAATTTTAAGCTTCAAAATTGAGAAATTAGGAGTTGCTATCAAATATAACATCTCAAATTAAAGATGCTAAAATTTTCAGCCACCTTATCTGTTCAACTCTTTTCAGTTAGCTTTTCAGTTTCAGCTCTACTTCAACTCTTGTTCCCATATACATCCTCAATATTTTTTATCGTCCATTCGTTTCATAATACATGCAATATTTTTCTAAACCGGATGTTTCACAATACTTCCAACAATTTATATACATTCAATTTATTGCCCTACTTATCTATCACTAATAAAAATTGCCTAAAAATTCCCTTTACATTCTCGATCATACTTTTATCAAACCATACAATTTATCTCTCATACTTTTACCAAACCACAATGCTTAACTCTCATACTTTTTACAAACCACACCATTTATCTATTACTAACAAAAATTGCAGGAATTCCCTATTATGTTGGTTGCAAGAAGGAATATCTTTTCTGTATTCTTAGCTTCTTAGAGATCCAAGTGCACATTTTGCCACAATCAATATGACTCATTTCGCTATTATTTGGACTTCTCCTTTGCACATTTGCACGCATGCTTCTTGACTTGATAGTGCATGTATTTGTTAGTGGACCATCTCAACCAAAAGTTTAAGCTGATGGTTGAGGCCCAAAATCATTATATATGCTCTATCAATCCCCTCACATAAAAGGCCCTTTGGGCTTAAATTGTGAATACAGCACAAGCCCACCACACTTGGCGCTTAATAAGTCCACTTTGATAAGGAGGTGAATGAGATTCAAACCTGTGACATCAGTGTCATGTTAGCTCTAATACCATATTAGTGGACCATCTCAACCAAAAGTTTAAGCTTGTGACTGAGCCCCATAATCATCCGCAGTAGCAATTATTATTGCAGTAGTAGGATCATTATTTGAAGTTGGAGGTTGAGAAGAAGATGAAAGATGATCAAGTTGTTGTTGTTGATGATCAGAAGAAGAAGAAGGAGGTTGATGATGATCAAGTTTCATCATTTGATTAGGGTTTTCATCAAATGTATTGTTACTACCACTTATATCATCAATCTTTCTCTTTTGATTATTATTAGGGTTTTCATCTTCCATTATTATTTACTAGTATTAAATGCACGCGATGCGTGCGAAAGCATATAAAATGAAAAGTTGAAAGAAAAATTCGATAATTTATTTAAGATTTATTTTCAAAATGAAAAAGTTAGTTATAGAGAGACATTTAATCCATTTAATTAGGAATTAAAAAAAGAATAATATGGATTTTTGGTGTCCCCCACCTCTTCACTTATAGAATAGAGATCGTTTTGATTGATCAATCAAATTAGGGAGGTTTTTTTTTCTTTGGATTGAAGAAAAATGAAGTTTGTTTGTTGGATATTACTCTAACTCTAGTAAATATAATTAAGAGAATCTTGGATCTTCTTGAACAAGATAAGGGAATTTTCTTTGTTCTGCAAATGAAAGATATGCCATTTTATTCTCCTTTTAAAGGATAAGACTTTGTCGGTTATTTATTGTCCAATTATTTTTTAAATATTTTTTGGGTTTAGTAATCACAAGAGCTATAATCACATACTAATATAGCACCCGTTCGACGCACGACTTAGAAAAATTAATCGGTACCACGTACTAGTACTAAATTTGCATGAATTGTTGAATTTTAATTTAAATAGTGAAGTTTCCATCATTAATTATTTAGTAATATTTACAATATCAATTATCATAAAATTGATACTCAAACGACACATTACACATAGACCTGACAAAATTAACTCATGGGTGATTTGATGACCAGAGCGCTTGAAACAATGAAAACCTTGAACACGCTAAATGGTTGATTTTGATTGAGTTGAGTTAGATTGTTCCTTTGACATCTCTAATTATATATAAAAAAAATCTCATGAAAGGTTTCGATCCTTTCAATTTTCAAATAATCAATCATTTTTTCTTTATAACCATTTAGTCATTCTAAAAGTTCAAGTTAATTATTTAATAATGAAAGGTTCATACGAATAAAATTGTTTCGCAATTTTTTATATTATACATTCTTGATGTGAATGAGTAAATCAAACTGTATGAATCATCATATGATTATATCCCGTGCATTTTCAAATTTTTGGAAGAAAGAAGTTTGTTTTTTAGTTGGAATCAAAACTAACTCCCAAAAGTAGTAAAGAGAATCTTGGATTTTGTTAAACAAGGAAATTAAAGTATGTTGTTGTGAAGGAGACACATCATTCTCCGTTTATAGATTACTAAGGCAACAATAATGTCGGTTGTGAATTATCCACATTCTTTCTTTCTATTCTATTTTTTTCTTTCCTATTAATATTTTAATAAAAATATGTATCTAAAGATTAAGGTATCTACATTTAAGTTTATCCTGAAACAAATATACAAGTTAGGAAACAAATAGTTAAGTAGAAAGATTAGTATAAGGTATACTAACAGATAATCAACCGAAAAAGATCCTAACTTTAAGATTAAGGTATACTAACAACTTTGTGATTGTCAACAACTTTCATGTATACTACTCCCTCCGTCCCATAATGTTCTTCCCACTTCTTGAATATATGTGAGGTATAAAATAATGAAGTGGGAAGAATATTGTGGGACGGAGGAAGTATGTGCATTAGTATTCAACTATTCCTCAAAACAAAGAAATTTTCCTTGTTAGGAACCAAATAATTTTTACAAATATGAAATTGTAGATATTAATGATATAATATGTGCATTATTTGGGTGGTCAAACTCCTCAAAACAGAGAAATTTTCCTTATTAGAAAACAGATACTTAAGTTATACTATGTGCATTAATATTCAATTTTTATAATTCTAACAAATATGAAATTATAAATATTAACGAAAATATGTGCATGGAAAGCGTAAATGTACAAAAAATTATAGAACAATTAGAGTAATTGAGTTGTGGCATTTATTTTTTCATTTTTTTGTAGCGTTGTGCGTTTGTGGGCTTTGTACACCCTCAAAGCTACCCTTAACATTAAGGAAAAATTGACTGGAATAATTCAAACTATTCTCGTTCGGCCAAGAATAATCCCAAATATGGGTTATTCCTGTATAATCCCAACTATTGGGGAGGTCCGCCACAAACACCACAGGTGACTTGCAACCTGTTAACAAGGTAATTTTTTTAATTTTTCTTTAATTTTCTTTTATTATTTTAGTCCACCAATTCTTGCACGTTCAATTGAGGTAAACATCCACCACTAGGGGTGTTCATTTCGGATTATCCGATCCGATCCGAAATTTCGGATATCCGAAATTTTTTGATCGGGAAAAGTGTGATCCGAATCCGATCCGAAAATTTCGGATACCCATTTTTTCGGATATCCGAAATTTCGGATCGGATACCCGGATTATCCGATCCGATTTTTATGGGGGAAAAAAGTTTAAAATCAAATTTATTTAATGAAAAAATTTACGGATATTTCGGATATTTCGGATCGGATTGGATAATTATCCGAAAAATATCCGATTTTTTAAACATTTTTCGGATAATTCGGATTTTTCGGATATCCGAAAAAGCCAAAATGGTGATCCGAATCCGATCCGAATTATCCGAAACACTATATTTCGGATCGGATCGACCGGATCGCGGATCGGATCAATCGGATCGGATATTTGTGAACACCCCTATCCACCACCGCCATATCTCCCCTATTCTCTTTCTCCACCACCACAACCACCCTCAAAACCACTCTCTTCCGCCCCAAAAAGCACCACAACATCCTCCACTCCACCTTCACTCCCTCATTCTCCCTCAAAACCACTTCTCTACTCCACCAAAACCAACACAACCCCCACCATCACCGCTTGCATTTCTGTCGGCACTAAGCTCCCTAACTCCACCCTCTCTTACCTAGAATCCTCCAATGAAGTCCAAACCCTAACAATGTCCGACCTCACCGCATCCAAGAAAACCATCCTCTTCGCCGTCCTTCTGCCTTCACCCCAACTTGCTCTCAAAACACCTCCCCGGCATCGTCGATAAAGCCGCCGAGCTCAAATCCAAAGGCGTCGAGAGAAAGAGAGAAGTGGGACGAGAGGAAAGGAGGTTGCAGTGGAAGGAAGATAGTTGTGTTGAGGTGGTTGTTGTTGGGTGAGGTTGTGGTGGTGTCTGGCGAGGCTGGGCAGTAGATAATGGGGGCGAGAGAGAGGGAGGACGGGAGTGCTGCTGTTTGCGGTGGTTGTTGGTGGTTTGAAGAGGGGGAGAGGAGGAGGGTGCTGCGGCAGTAGGGTGATGGATGGTGCTGGGGGTGGTGGCGAGGGGAAGGGTGGTGGCGAGCGGAAGGATGGTGACTCTACGTGATACCTGGTTGAAGGTGGGGAAGGAAGGGGGTAAAAAGGGAGGGAAACTTTTAATTTTAAATAAAATAAAATTAATTATAAAAACCAATTAAAACGTGACACGTGGCAAGTTAACCTATTAAACAGGTTCCTTTCAGGTCAGGGGGTGTTTGTAGCGGACCTCCCCAATAGTTGGGATTATACAGGAATAACTCATAGTTGGGATTATTCTTGGCGGAACGGGCATAGTTTGGATTATTCCAGTCAATTTTTCCTAACATTAATTCATAATTTCATACTGAAGAGAGCACCACTGGCTCTTGGCCATTTAAAAGTTTCATCATCGTTGAAGTTTTATAGATTATGCATGTAATGAGCCCACTTAACCTCATTTAATGAATAAATAGATATAAATCTTATACGGAATACAAGTCATACACTTTTATTTTATTTGTCAATCTCGCTCAATCTCTAAACTGATTATTATTACAAACAAATTTAGTTATATACTAACATTTCAATATGGTCAAACCTTTACTAATATTTTGCAAACTTAGCTTGAGAATAATGCAATTGATGACTTCATTTCTATGATGTACAACTTCCTCCCTTCCTTTTTAGTTGCATCAAACTCCTATTATCTGAGTATAATTGAGGAAGTAACTTAAAAGTCAAATCAAGTATAATAGAGAAAGATCCTAGAGCCCATGCAAGAGCCCTCATCAAACACGGCACAACAAATTGTGAAAAATAAAATAAAATAAAATAAGGATATCGAGTACAAATCATCAACATGTTATAAAACTGTAACTTTAATACTCTATGAGCACCTAACACATATATACATTCATATCTTTTCTTGATGTCTTACATGAACAAGTAAATCCGAAACCTTAATAATAACAACTAGGAAAAACGACAACAAATTATGTTAGCTTGTTAAAATGAAAGATCAATGATGTATACATATCCGATGATGTATAATCCGTGTATAGTATTTACTAGGAGCAAAGAAACGAGCAATTGCTATTCAATGGACCTCTTCGATCGATCTTCTCCGATTTCAAGAGTTAACAGCTAGCTATATATTCTTCTTGAGCTCCGGCAGATGTTATCGATGATGGTTGTTGCATTACAACTACAACAACTTAAATGTACAACTAAAAATGACTAGAAAACAACTAATAATGTCCAACAAGCTAGAAGAACAAAAAACACCAAGAAATGATAATAAAGAACGATTATTACAGACTAACGAGCAAGGTGGGATCTTGTGTCGCTCGATGTTGACGTCGATGACCTTGGTAGTGGTTGTTGTAATTGTAGTTGTACTTGTTGTAGTACCTGGTTCATTTGATAGAGGTTTTGTTGTTGGAGTTTGTGAGAAGAGTAATACAAAAACTCTTGAGTTGCTTCAAAAGAATATGAAGAGTTGGGGATCCCATATAGGAAGAATAAGAGGTGAGTGGTGAGTTTATTAATAGTTATGTTCCTAGTATCTATTGAGTTGGTGACTTGGTAGGCTTTTGTGGTTGGGCTCTTGATTGGGCTAGTCCACACGCGCGCGCGCGCGCGCCGCCGCCGCCCGCCCGGACCGGGCCGTGGGCCGTGGGCCGTGGGCCGTGGGCCGTGGGCCGTGGGCCGTGGGCCGTGGGCCTTGGGCCTTGGGCCTTGGGCCTTGGGCCTTGGGCCTTGGGCCTTGGGCCTTGGGCCTTGGGCCTTGGGCCTTGGGCCTTGGGCTTTGGGCTTTGGGCTTTGGGCTTTGGGCTTTGGGCTTTGGGCTTTGGGCTTTGGGCTTTGGGCTTTGGGCTTTGGGCTTTGGGCTTTGGGCTTTGGGAAATAACTTAACTTAACTAAATTTTTACTGGAAAATTCTGTCATCCTTATATGACTGTTATGGAATCAGTCAATTCCTGAATCCACTCCTTATTGACTGCTTCCACTAGCCGTTAGTGGGCAGTCATACTTCCTACAATCTAAAGTTGAAATTTTTTTTCGTTTTTGATACTGTTATTATGGCTGGTATTCCTGTTGCTGTTCCTCTTAATTCTGTCAACCCCTTTGTTCCTGATATGTCGAAATTAGACCCTTTGGATGGAAAAAATTATATTATGTGGTCTGATAAAATGGAATTCTTTTTAGGCCAAATTGGGGTAGATTACTGCTTAACTATTGATGCTGCTCCTGTTGACGCAGTTAGGGATTTTGAGAAAGATAATAAAACATGTAGGGGAATGTTATTGCATTATATGACTGCTCCTTTATATATGATTTATAGTAAGTCGAAAAAGGCAAAGGATATTTGGGATGCACTTAAGGTTAAGTATGGACTAGATGATTTTGGGACTAAGAAATATGCCTGTAGTCGTTGGTTAAAATTTACTATGACTGATGACAAACCTGTTTTAGACCAAGTCCATGACTATGAACATTTGTGTGCTGAACTTGCTGCTGAAAGTATGGTTATTCCTGATTTATTTCAAGCTAATTGCCTTTTAGAGAAACTGCCACCCTCTTGGGAGACCTATGTTCACTCTATGAAACATAAGCAAAAAGACTTCACCCTTCAGGAATTAGTTTCCCACATTAAGGTTGAGGAGCAAAACCGAATTCAGACTAAAGGAAAGACTGACCATTCTTCCACTTTAGCCAACCTTATTGAGTCTAAAAATTCTGGAAAAGGGAAAAAGGGTAAAAGTCAGAACCATGTTCACGGAACTAGGCAGAATGGTAATGGGTTTAAGGGTAAGAAGCAATTTCAGGGTAACTGCTATGTCTGTGGTAAATTTGGACATGCTGCTAGGGATTGTAGAAACAAACAGGCTTCTTCAAATGCTGCTGTCACCAAACCAAAAGACAACAAAGCACAAGTCAACCTTGCTGAAGATGACATTATTGCTGCTGTGGTGTCCGAGGTGAACCTGATTAGCAACATTTCTGAATGGGTTGTGGACACTGGAGCTACCCGCCACATCTGCTCAAGCAAGGAAATGTTCCAGACTTATGATAAAGTTTCAGAAGGAGAATGTGTCTTCATGGGCAACTCAAGCACTGTGAGTGTGTTAGGCAAAGGAAAGGTTTTTCTAAAGTTAACCTCTGGAAAAACCATTGCTTTGCAAAATGTCTTGCATGTTCCTGATATCCGCAGAAACCTCATATCTGGTGCACTTTTAAACAAGGCTGGAATTAAATTAACTTTTGAATCTGACAGACTTGTATTAACCAGAAATGGTGATTTTGTGGGTAAAGGATTTTGTAATGCTGGACTCTTTGTTTTGGATGTAATTTCTGATAATAAAATTTCTACTGCTTCCGTTTATATTGCTGAGTCTGTTTCTTTATGGCATTCTAGACTAGGTCATGTGAATGTTGCATCCATTAAAAGGCTAAAACGACTTAGTCTTATTTCTGACTTTAGCAATACCTCTTTTGACAAATGTGAAGTATGTGTAGAGGCCAAACACCCTAAGAAAGCATTCAACAAGAGTGTTTCTCGTTCCTCGACCCTATTAGAACTAGTCCATAGTGACTTAGGTGACTTTAAGAACTCTATGAGTAGGGGAGGGAAGAGATATTATATTACTTTTGTTGATGACTTCTCACGTTATACTAAGGTCTACTTGTTAAGTACGAAAGATGAGGCTGAAGAGAAATTTCTTATTTATAAAGCCGAAGTAGAAAACCAGTTAGACCTTAAGATAAAGAGAGTGAGATCAGATAGGGGTGGAGAATATGATGGACTTCCACTTAAGAAATTTTGTGAATCTAATGGAATTATACATGAGGTTACAGCTCCCTATACACCTGAACAAAATGGAATAGCTGAGCGAAAAAACAGGACTCTTAAGGATATGATGAATGCTATGCTTATAAGTTCAGGGATGCCTACTAACATGTGGGGGGAGGCAATTCTTTCTGCTTGCTATGTGCTTAACCGAGTTCCCCATAAGAAGTTAGATAAGACTCCATATGAATTGTGGAAAGGTTTTAAACCTAATTTGGGTTACCTTAAAGTGTGGGGGTGCTTGGGAAAATTAGGACTTCCTGACTTTCAAAGGAGTAAGATTGGACCTAAGACTGTTGATGGAATCTTTATTGGGTATGCTTCTAACAGTGCTGCATATAGACTTATTCTTAAGGATGCTTCGGCTTTGGTCCTATTAGAGAGTCAAGGGATGTAGAATTCTTTGAGCATATATTTCCTATGAAAGTTAGTGTACAAGCATGCTTGCCTGTTGCATCTTCTTCTACTTTGCATCATAACATTGCATCATCTAGTGAGACTTTAGAACCTAGAAGGAGTAAAAGAACTAGAACTGAGACTAGTTATGGACCTGACTTCATTACTTCTTTCCTAGCTGAAAAAGGATTTCTAGATGAGCAAAGAGTAAGTGCTTTTATATTGGAAGAGAACCCTAGAACTTTTGGGGAGGCCATGAGATCTGTTGACTCTAGTTTTTGGATGGAGGCTATTAACAGTGAAATAGAGTCTATTATGAGTAACAACACATGGATTTTGACTGACCTTCCTAGGGGTTGTAAGGCTTTGAGTAGTAAGTGGATTTTTACTAAGAAGTGCAAGCCTGATGGGACATTAGACAAGTATAAAGCTAGACTTGTAGTTGGAGGACATCACCAAAAGAAAGGTCTAGACTTTTTTGACACTTATTCACCAGTGACCAAGGTAGCCACTATTAGAGCATTAATTGCACTTGCATCCATTCATGATCTTGTTGTGCATCAAATGGATGTGAAAACTGCTTTTTTGAATGGTGAGCTAAATGAAGAGATCTATATGAAGCAACCTGAAGGATGTGTTGTTCTTGGTCAAGAGGATAAGGTATGCAAGCTCATTAGATCCTTGTATGGTTTAAAACAAGCACCAAAACAATGGTATGATAAATTTCATCAAACTATTACTTCAAATGGTTTTTTAGTAAATGATTCTGATGCTTGTGTTTATTCCAAAACAGATGGTATTGGTTGTGTTTTCATATGTCTATATGTGGATGATATGTTGATTTTTGGGACCAATATAGACATAGTGAATGCAACTAAAAGTTTCCTAAATTCGTGTTTTGAAATGAAGGATTTAGGAGAGGCTGATGTTATTCTTGGGATAAAGATTACTAGAACGTCATATGGCATATCTTTAAATCAATCTCATTATATTGAGAAAATTTTAAAGAAGTTTGATCAATATGATTGTGTTCCTATGAAAACTCCATATGATTCTAGTATTCATTTGAAAAAGAATAAAGGAGATAGTATATCACAAGAACAATATGCTAAAATTATTGGTAGTGTAATGTTCTTGATGAACTATACTAGACCGGATATAGCTTATGCTGTTAGTAGATTGAGTAGGTATACTCACAATCCTAATCAGGAGCATTGGGGTGCTTTGATTAGATTGTTGAAGTATTTAAAAGGCACTATCAATTGGGGTTTGCATTATCAAAGAACACCTTGTGTTCTAGAAGGATATTGTGATGCTAATTGGGTGTCTGATAATGATGAGATTCAATCTACTAGTGGCTTTGTTTTTACTCTTGCTGGTGGAGCTATATCATGGAAATCATCAAAGCAAACTTGTATTGCCAAATCTACTATGGAATCTGAATTTATTGCTTTAGAATTGGCAGGACAGGAAGCTGAATGGTTAAGGAGTTTGCTAGCTGATATTCCATTGTGGGGGAAGCCAGCTCCATCAGTTTCAATGCGGTGTGACTCACAAGCTGCAATTGGGGTCGCAAATAATCAAGCCTATAATGGAAAGAGGAGGCATATTCGCTTGAGGCATGCTATAGTTAGAAATCTAATTAGAAATAATGTAATTTCACTCGAGTTTGTAAAGTCAGAGAGGAATATTGCAGATCCTCTCACCAAAGGCCTTTGTAGAAAAATGGTGCTAGAGTCGGCACAAGGAATGGGTTTAAAGCCTATTGTGGAGTGAATTATGATGGATACCCTTCTTAGAAAGTTTCTAAGTTCAAGGGTCAAACTAAGTCATAAAAGAACTCAAGTAGTAGATACTACTACCATTCCTATATTAATAAAAGTGATGTAGTATTTGTTTTTTACTGTAAAATGTGTAAGGATGAGTAAAATACTCTTAATAAGTTCATAGCCTTGAGAAGGTGGTTTGAAACAGTACAAACTTGATGAACTTACCTATGTGAATGTGGGGGTTACGCCCAATCCCCTATGAGATCCCTAAGGCTTAGGATCTCTAGAGCATTCATGAAAATCCAGGTATTGTGGGGCACTTATATATATATCGCGAGAACGTTTCTTATTTTGAAAAAGGTTTAGTGCGCAAGTATTGATTATGAACTCCGTAGAAGGTTCAAAGAGAAATCTACCTAATACGACAATATGACATACTTGTATGCACTGGGTATCAATTCAAGTCTCTAAGACATTGATGCTTACAAAACTGAGTATCTATTGCCCAAATCTTCTTTTTCAGCCCCGTTTCTTTCTGTCTCTTCTTTTGAATCATGTGGGGGATTGTTGGAGTTTGTGAGAAGAGTAATACAAAAACTCTTGAGTTGCTTCAAAAGAATATGAAGAGTTGGGGATCCCATATAGGAAGAATAAGAGGTGAGTGGTGAGTTTATTAATAGTTATGTTCCTAGTATCTATTGAGTTGGTGACTTGGTAGGCTTTTGTGGTTGGGCTCTTGATTGGGCTAGTCCACACACGCGCGCGCGCGCGCGCCGCCGCCGCCCGCCCGGACCGGGCCGTGGGCCGTGGGCCGTGGGCCTTGGGCCTTGGGCTTTGGGCTTTGGGCTTTGGGCTTTGGGCTTTGGGCTTTGGGCTTTGGGAAATAACTTAACTTAACTAAATTTTTACTGGAAAATTCTGTCATCCTTATATGACTGTTATGGAATCAGTCAATTCCTGAATCCACTCCTTATTGACTGCTTCCACTAGCCGTTAGTGGGCAGTTTCTTTTGCCCATTAATTACCGTTTTTAACACGGTTTTATGGGTCAGTTTTCCCTTCTTCTGTCCCTATATATACCCCCTTCCTGGCACAGTTTTTAACACACAGAAAATGATTCTCTCTGTTAATCTCTCTCAAACACTGGGCAATATTAAGAGCGTTCTCAAACTGTCTCTCTGTACTTCACCAGCGAGTCAGTGTTGTGTTAACCCTGGAGGTTGTTTGCCACGAGTCCGTGTGTTCGTAGCGGGGCAATTTCAACTTTAGGGCAGTGATCATATCACGGCACAGCAATTTCACAGATAAGTTTTATAATCTACCAGTCATACTTCCTACATTTGTACCATTGGAGGAATCTTTTGAATAAGTGGAAGCAATAATTGCTCAGTTTCGGGTTGTTCCAAATGATGTGTTACTTGATCAAGAAATTCACTAAGTTGCTGTAAGTGTTGAAGCAAAGCAGTAAGATATTCATGAATTTGATCAGTAGAAGAAGAAGGTTGATGATGATCAAGTTGTTGTTGATCATCACTAACATGTTGAGGAAGTGAAGGAAAAACTTGATCAACAACATGTTGAAGTGAAGGAACAACTTGATCATCATCATGATATTGTGTTACGTCTTCATTTTCCATGATTGATTGCTGATTGATTTAACCAAGAAAGCAATACACTAGATTAAGTTTTTGACTAGGGTTATTTTCTATTTTTAATTTTTTTTTGTATTGAAGAAGAACTAGCTACTAATAAGTTGCTTATTCTCTCAAAACTAATTAACAGAAAGTTAGTTAAAATCTTGGATTTTCTTGAAGAAGAAAGGTAATAGTGTTGTTTGATTGAGTGAGACCCATTTGATTCTCCATTTATAGGATCATATATAAATCCACAGTAATTTAATCATTCTATCTTCTTTTTTGATTTTTTTTTTCTTTTTTAGGAAATATTGAACTAGCTAGTTTGTTACTCTCTCAAAACTAACTCCAAAAGTTTGTTGAAGCAAATCTTGGATTTAGATTTAGGATTAACGTGAGTAAGCAAATCTTGAATTTAAAATACTTTTGACACAAATAACATGAAGTAAATTGTATTTACTCCGTACATTCCTAGGTATTTAACGTCACTGCAAGATGTTTAGTAAAATGAAGCAAAACTTAATTAAATCGAAGTTATTGATACTCATTTTCTTCCTCTTAAAACTCCTTTTAATTTTGTGAACTTATATGAAATAATATACTGGTAGTAATAATTCTATGCTCTAGCAACTTTAGATGAGTACCATAAGTTCTACTAAAGATTGACCTTTTTACCAATAAGCTAAGGTTAGATTTGATTCATTTTAAACCTTATTAGACCTTATACACGAAAATCTTCATTCTGCAGGACTTGCCTCGATCCTTATTCCTTTTCATTTCCACAAATTGAATTATTGTTACTTTCATAGGCTATATATGATAAAGAATAATATAATGTAAACAAAAAAGTCACGCATGTTTGACGATAAATATATTTAATTTTTTACTATTAAAATTATGAAATTTACATATTTGTAAACTACATGTTATGACGAATTCGAATTTAACAAGATCTCAATTGATAGGTGTTTTTACATATATATCAAAAGGAAATATTCGACCGTAACATTCCAAATGTTGCAAACTTTCTCGACAGAGGGAGTATATGTTTTGCATAATTAATATTAAACATCCCATCCCAATGCAAAATCATAAATAAGGTCAAAATTGAATTTAATGCTTAAGTTAAATTCTTGATTTTGTTAAAATTTGTGTCATATATA
Organism: Patellifolia procumbens; assembly: GCA_947645195.1. NCBI lineage: Eukaryota > Viridiplantae > Streptophyta > Magnoliopsida > Caryophyllales > Amaranthaceae > Patellifolia > Patellifolia procumbens. The sequence continues at coordinate 734,119 of CANSGD010000044.1, forward strand.
GATTTTAAAGTTATTCAAATCCATATAAGTGTATGTGTACTTCGTCATTTATATATTTGTGCTTGTAGACACTTGAGTATTAGAGGGGTTGAAATATCTTCTTAATATAGCTCATTAGTAGTTTTTCTATATGTAATATATACTTGTATAGATAATACGAAGTATTTTTAAACTTGTATCATATTATAATCCTTCTGAAAGTATTGACCAATTATAAACGAATTAATTATTCGATGGAATGAATTTGCATAATGGCTACAATAAAATTATAGTTATGTGATTCTTTTACATACTATGTTTGGATAGTAATGGTGGAGGGAAAGAGAGGGAAAGGAAGAAGAGGGAAGGGGAAAGAAAGGAAGGGAAGCACTACTACAGAAAACCACAAAGAAACCCCCTAAAAAAACCCCAAAGATACCAACTCTTGCGGGGGTTTCTAGGTCAATGGTCTCTTATGATAAGAAACCACCTATGAGAGGTGGTTTTTTAAATGGAAATAAAAGACTAGCTATTTAAGATATGTGGTTTCTTAGGTGTTGGCAAAATAAATATGTCAGAAGGGAAAGAAACCACTTATTTATGGTGGTCTCGGGGTAGAGGGTGGCTGAGGTGGGGGTTATCGAGGGGTGGGGGTTGCGAAGTGGGGGTTTCGGGGGTGGGGGGTTTTCGAGGGTGCGGGAGGTCGGGGTGGGGGTTTCGGGGGGTGGGGTTTTTTGTAACACCCACAAATTCTTCTCTATTTTCACAAATATTTTCCTATGTCAACCAGAGGTATCTAGAGGTGTTACTGCCACGGTGATACGTATACGGCTTAAATAACAAGATATTAAATAAACCTATTAACTTTTAAAAAATAAAACAACGGAAGTCTTAAATTAAAATTAATCAAAAGACAAACTGGAAACCCTTTAAGGCCCCTTATTAAAATCCTTAGAAATCCAAACTCCCAACTTGATATTTTAAAACAGTCCCTAACATAACTAATGTTTATTGAGTCAATCTCAAATAAAACCTACGTTACTTAACATAACAGTGAAAACAACTTGCTGAAAGATCCCTTCCCAATGATGCTCATCACGAATACCTGAAAAGAAATCATGCTCTCCATACAACATAAGGTTGAGATGGGTCGTTGCAGGTCCATAATACAATGGACGAAATACAAGAAAGTACACGTCAGCTATGGGCTGAGTACATACACACTAACAAAATTTAAAGCATAACAAAAACATCCTGGCATGATACTAACAAAGTAAAAACATGGCATGACTTAACAACTCGACTCTTGACTCATCAGACAGACGATTAAATTACTTTATTATTGAATTGGCATTGAAAGGGCACCGTCATCCACCAGGGTTCGTACGGGCTACTACTATTTAAAAGTGATAAGAGCGTCCCTAGGACCGTCCTCAAATCGAATAACCTTGAAAGTGATAAGAGCGTCCCTAGGACCGACCTCAAATCAAATAATCTTGCCTACAACGTCAGTATGATCATACCTCTAAGTAAGAGTCTCGCCTGGATCAACTTACTCAGAAAGTCTAGCTAACCTTAGCCATCTCGACGAATTACTAAAACTATAGGTCATCTACATCGTCATGTAGAAGCCTGTGAAGAAATGTACAACACTGTGGTTGTCATCACCCCCTATTGTCCAATACTCATAGGGGATCCATCCTACGAGTTTTAATGCCATTCTTTCTTTCACTTTAAGTGCTTTAGTGTTTTATGAAAGTAAAAACACGTACAAAAAGGCCTTAAATACTCACATGGCACAAAGATAACTCATATAATTAACCATATACATTCTCTTTTATCTTAAATCACGTTAGGTGATCAAATAACATTCCTTTGATTAACTCCTCGACTTAACATGAAGTCACCTCGAACTTCTCAATTGAACTTACTACACTTGACTTGCTTAAACTCCGAAGACCGAAAGTTGCTTGATTGCAAAATAAAGCATGCTTAAGGACAACTTGCCATAAATAAACATGTAAGACCTCACTTAACATGATAAACTTGCCTTTCCAATAAAACTTACTAAACAACAATGCTATTATAATACTTTCATACTTAACGCATATGGATCACGTGTCATAAAAGTCACTTAAAACATGATTTATCGTCATATAGACCAAACAATTGAGTCCTCTAATAATGACACTAAGTTTTTCATGCTTTACAACCATCTACAAAGTATAGACTAACATGATTCCTAATCTAGAGTTTTGCTAACGTGTACGTACCTCTGAAGCTTGAATTCCACACAACTACGTACTAAAACTCCCCTTCTACGAATTGGGTACCTAAAACATATATTGAGTCATAATCAATACTCAATTCACATCAAGTTATTAATTTAGAATTCTAAAAATCAGATTTCAAACCTTACTATAAACTGAATTTTAGATTCTTTAAATAATAAATCTCTTTTTGATATAAACTATTCTACACCTTTAATACATAAAAAATATATGAACATAATATGTTTATGCTTGTTTAAACTTTAAAACTTTATATTAATTTATAAGCTGAAATTAAAATAAATCTAAGAGTAATTGATTTAGTATATATTTAAAGATAGTAATTTCAATATAGTGTAAAGAAAATAACATCAATTAATACTCATTTTCCATAACAGAAACTCAAGCAAAGCAAAGATCAATTTTTTTTTAAAACCTGTTGCGACCCAGCAGACCACCACAACCGCCGGCGGCGGCGACTGACTGCAGCAGCCACGCCGGACTGCCAGCGTCTAAAACCACGCACCAACAACCATAAACGAGGGCCATAAATAAAGCCAAGAACGAGATACACATCCACGAAATGAAGCGTGGAAGCAACAAGAATAAGAGGGGAAGAAGGAGGGCTCGTTGATCAACTCCGGCGGCTCGGGATGATGACCCCATGTCTGACCTACGGGCAAGCAGCGGCTCAAAAAGAGCCCAAAAATATGGCAGCGAAAACAGAGCAACAACTGAGTGAGCCAACGTGAGAGGGAAAGGAAGATACCGAGTCGAGCGAGAGAAGCACAAGGTCTCGCGATGCCGGAAACCACCGAATTGTTTTTTTTTGAAGGTGGAGATCATCGGCCTATGAAGCGAAGCAGTGAATCTTGAGTTTGCGCCGTTTGTTTAGTTTAGCAGAGGAGCATGAAGAAGGAAGGGTAGGGCTTTTATAGTTTTTTTTTATTAATTACTAATTAGATCAGGATTATAAATCATTAACCTAGTCAAACCCAGCTTAGCTAAAGTCAAACAAGCTCCAAAAACTCCGTAAATTCTGATTTTCATAAAATATTTTAAACTCTAAATATTTTATAAAACTTAATAGTTCATGAAATATATTTACTAAAATAATTATAACTTTAAAGTATAAAACTTAACCAAAACTTTAAAAGATTATAATATTAAACTTTAAAAAAATACGGAGTATTACAGGCTACCCCCCTATAAAAGAAGTTTCGTCCTCGAAACTTAGAATAAAGCCTGAACACATCCATCCTTTTATAAGAGAAACAATTACTTATTAAATAGGCAATGCAACACTATAAGGGAAACAAAAGCATGCAAGAACGAGTGCGCGAAGTTCCCTCGCCTATCTACCCCCTTTAAAAGAAGTGACGTCCCGACACTTAACTAACCTGAAACAATTCTGGATACTTCTTTTTCATCTCCTCTTCAGCTTCCCAGGTTGCCTCCTCAGACACTTGGTTAGACCAAAGCACTTTGACAATTCTCACATCCTTATTCCTTGTACTTCAAACCTTTTGATCCAAAATCTTGACTCATCTCTCTTCATACGAAAGAGCCTCATCTCATTCAATCGTTTCTGGTTGAAGAACATGTGAAACATCATGAAAAACATCGTGCACACGCTCTAACTCATTTGGTAAAGCTAGCTTATACGCCACTTTCCCTATTCTCTTGACGATTTCACAAGGGCCTATAAACTTCGGACTCAACTTTCCTTTCTTGCCAAACCTCATCACCCCTTTCATGGGGGACACTTTCAACAACACTTTCTCGCCAACTTCATATTCTTCTTCCCTCCTTTTTAAGTCGGCATATGATTTCTGACGATCCTGGGCCGCACGAATCTTCTCTTGAATGACCTTCACTTGGTGTGTGGGGTCCTCTATTAATTGTGGTCCCAACATCACCGTCTCGCTTATATCACTCCAACACATTGGGCTTTGACACTTCCTACTATACAATGCTTCAAATGGTGCCATTCCAATGCTTGCGTGATGACTATTGTTGTATGAGAATTCGATAAGATCCAAATGATCGTCCCATGAACCCTGAGAATCCATAACACAGGCTCGAAGCATATCTTCTAGAGTTTGGATGGTTCTCTCAGTTTGACCATCTGTTGCAGGGTGAAAGGCAGTACTCTTGAGAAGTTTAGTCCCAAAAGCTTTCTGAAATGCTTCCCAAAAGTTGGATAAGAATCGGGAATCTCTATCAGAAACTATATCAGACGGTACCCCGTGAAGTCTGACCACATGCTTGATGTAGGCCTTTGCTAGTTGTTCCATCTTCCACGTCTCCTTCATAGGTATGAAAACAGCAGATTTGGTCAATCGATCGACCACTACCCAAATGGTATCCAATCCTCCCCTGGTCTTTGGCAATGCAGTGACAAAGTCCATAGCTATCGAATCTCACGTCCAAACTGGAACATCAAGAGGTTGAATCTTTCCTTGGGGTCTCTTGTGCTCACTCTTGACCTTTTGACAAGTCAAGCAACGAGAAACAAACTCGGCGACTTCCCTCTTCGGCCACCAAAACATTTTTTTCAAGTCTTTATAGAGCTTGTCTCCTCCAGGATGCACAGAATAAGGCGTATTGTGAGCCTCTTCCATGATATTCTTCTTTAAATCTTCACAATTCTTAGGCACACACCATCTTGCCTTGTAACATATGCTTCAATCATCATGAATTACGAACCCTTGTGCCTTTCCTTCTTTCAACTTTTCTTTCACTCTATCTAGTTTAACATCACCAGGCTGATTATCAATGATTTCTTGGAAGAACGATGGTTGTATGGTTAAAGCATTCAAGCTAGCTGCTATTTCTCCAGGTTGAACCACCTCTAAGTTTAACCTTGCCAATTCCTCACATAATTTATCAGCTATGACTAAGGCATTCACTCCATAACTAGATTTTCGGCTCAATGCATCAGCTACGACATTGGCCTTCCCTTCGCGTGGTACTGTATTTCAAGATCATAATCCTTAATAAATTCTAACCACCTCCTTTGCCTCATGTTGAGATCTTTCTGAGTGAATATGTACTTCAAACTTTTATGGTCGATGTAGATCTTGCAGGTTACCCCATAAAGGTAATGTCTCCAAATTTTGAGTGCAAAGACAATGGCTTCTAACTCTAGGTCATGAGTAGGATAGTTAGCTTCATAAGGTTTAAGCTGTCTCGAGGCATAAGCTATCACCTTTCGATTTTGTGTAAGCACACACCCTAACCCATTCTTCGACGCGTCACTATAAACCTCAAACTCTGTCCCATCTGGCAAAGTTAGGACAGGTGCTGAAGTCAACCTTGCCTTCAAAGCCTGGAGTGATTTCTCGTAATCTTCAGTCCACACATACTTTGTCTCCTTTTTCATGAGATTGGTCATGGGTCGAGCTATACGAGAGAAATCTTTTACGAATCTTCGATAATACCCAGCTAGTCCTAAGAAATCATTAATTAACATTTTTAATGCTACCTCAGAGATTTTCCAAAACTTGAGGGCTACTAGAGAGAAAAAAATTTGAGAAGTGCTACCACTGAGAATTGTCAAAATTTGGGGGCTACCAGGGAGAATTTCCTTTTTTTTTTCTATCACAAGAGACCTCTTTTTTAACAAGTGAGGTTCTTATTATTAAATTACCACTCTTTTGCATTAGGAGGTCTATTATTTGTGAATTTTTTGCCCATATTTGTAGTAGTGAAGGGAGAAAGTGAGGTTGCATTTCCTTCTAAATCTTTCCAACATGAAAAGGATTTAGGTTATTTAAGAGGGAGAGAAAATCAATCCTTCCATTTCCCTCCCCTTCCCTCCCTACATATGCTCCCCAAACAAGAGAGCATGGATCTTTCCCTTTCTCTTCCTTTCCTTTCCCCCCATTTTCCTCTATATCCAAACATATGGCCTGTTTTATTCAGCTTATTTTCAGTTCAGTTCAGTTCAGCTCCAATAAGTTCAGTTCAGTTTAATTCAGCTCCAATATGTTTAGTTCAGCTCTAATAAGTTCAGTTCAGCTCTAATAAGTTCAGTTCATCTCCAATAAGTTCAGTTCAGTTTATTATTTAACCATTTTATTTAATAATATTATTATTATTGGTCTAATTTATTTTACTTATTATTATTATTATTATTATTATATATATAATTTTATCATTATACCTCTACTTATTATTATTACTATTATTCTTATGGCTGAACATAATTTGGGTTGGTGTGCGGTTTAACCATGTTTCATCTCAATACGAGTATTCTAAAATGCAATTGTAGCTTTATTTTACCGACTAAATATTCACTATCGTCATACAATTAAAAAATAGCTAGAAGATAAAAAATTACAAAGTTGCTAATAATAATGGAGTACTATTTAAGGTACAGCCGTCATACATTGAATATTAAAGCTACTTTTGCGGTTTCTGGTGGAGTTTGGTTTATAAATATTATAAACCAACCCACCGCAAATTGTGGTTTGGTTAGAGCACAAACTAATCTACTATGTTTTAAGCTAATTATTATTCTAATAGTAATATTAATTTACTTCTTAGACATTATCGTTATTATACAATTATCATCAAGTATTAATATATTAATACTAATAATAGTAATTACTCATTATTAATTATTATTATTATTATTATTATTATCAGTAATTATTATTTTTAAAATTAATTTATCATTATTACTATTATTTATTTATTTATTTATAACTATTATTTTACAACATCAAAAATAAGATTATCATTATTCATTAATTATTATTCTAATTTATCAATTATTATTACTTTGAAGTATAATTATTATTTAATATTCATTTTATTATTGTTTAATTATTATATATATATATTTGTTTTAATTCAATTCAATTCATTTCTGTTCAGTTCAGTTTAGCTCCAACAGGTTCAATTCAGTTCAGCTTAATAAGTTCAGTTCAATTCAGCTCCAATAAGTTCAGTTCAGCTCCAATAAATTCATTTCAGTTCAGTTCAGTTCAGCTCTAATAAATTCAGTTCAGTTTAGTTTAGCTCCAATAAGTTCAGGTCAGTTCAGCTCAGCTAGAATTAGACGAAGAGAACAGGCCCATAATGTTAATCTCAATTTTTCAGAATCAATCTTATCTCTTTATCACTTTGACTATGTTAACAAAAATAAATAAAAGTAAATACATAATTGTCGTTCATAATTCCTAATCTAACGGTTCATAATAAATTAACGGTTCATAATCTCAACAATTTAGCTATGATAAAGAAGAAAGTAAAGATAGACGACATTTTACAAAATTGACTAATACTGATGCTTCATATTATAGTGCTTTGTTAAACGTAAACAGAGAATACAATTAAGGGCCTGTTCTCTTTGGCTAATTCTAGCAGAACTGAACTGAACTGAACTTATTGGAGCTGAACTGAATTGAACTGAACTTATTGGAGCTGAACTGAACTGAATTGAACTTATTGGAGCTGAACTAAACTGAACTGAACTGAACTGAACTTATTGGAGCTGAACTGAACTGAACTGAACTTATTGGAGCTGAACTGAACTAAACTGAACTGAACTTATTGGAGCTGAACTGAACTGAACTGAACTGAACTTATTGGAGCTGAACTGAACTGAACTGAACTGAACTTATTGGAGCTGAACTAAACTGAACTGAACTGAACTGAACTTATTGGAGCTGAACTGAACTGAACTGAACTTATTGGAGCTGAACTGAACTGAACTGAACTTATTGGAGCTGAACTGAACTGAACTGAACTTATTAGAGCTGAACTGAACTGAACTTATTGGAGCCGAACTGAACTGAATTGAATTAAATTAAATTATAATAAGTATATGGATAATAAGTAAATAATAATAATTATGAATATTAAATAATAAGTAATAATAATTCTAGGTAATAATAATTACATTAATATTTTAGAATAATATCAAATGAATAAAGATAAAATTATATTGATGTTAATATGATAGTTATAAATAAATAAATAATAATAATAAATTAATTTTGAAAATAATAATTACTGATAATAACAATAATTAATAATGGATAATAATTATTATTAGTATTAATATATTAATACTTGATGATGATGATATAATATAATGTCTAATAAGTAAATTAATAGTATTACCATTATAATAATAATTAGCTTAAAACATGGGTTGATGTGTGCTTCTAACCAAACCACGATTTGTGGTGGGTTGGTCTATGATAGAAATACACCAAACCGCCAAAGTATATTTAATATACAACGTGACGACAATGTTGTATTTTAAATAGTACTGCAGTATTATTAGCAACTTTGTAATTTTTCATATCTTCTAGCTTTTGTAGCTTATTTGTATGATGTAATAGTGAATTTTATTCAGTAAAATAAAGCAATAATTGCAAATTAGAATACTCGTATTGACATGAAATTTGGTTAAACCGTGCACCAACCCAAACTTTGCTCAGCTATAATAATAATAATAGTAATAATAATGAGTAAAGATATAATAAAAAATAATATATATAAATAATAATTATTATTATTATATAATAACAATAATAATAAGTAAAATAAATTAGACCAACAATAATAATATTAAACAAAATGGTTAAATAATACATGGAGCTGAACTGAACTGAACTGAATTTATTGGAGCTGAACTGAACTTATTAGAGCTGAACTGAACTGAACTGAACTTATTAGAGCTGAACTGAACTAAACTGAATTTATTGGAGCTGAACTGAACTGAACTGAACTTATTAGAGCTGAACTGAACTGAACTGAACTGAACTTATTAGAGCTGAACTGAACTGAACTGAACTTATTAGAGCTTAAGCTGAACAGAACAGGCCCTAAGTTTCACTTAAATAATCCAAAAACAAACCCACTAACTCTTACAAAACAAAGGGAAAGATATCGGAGAGAGTATAATTGGTTCTCTTATTCAACTACTAAAGGGTTATATATATACATAGGAATTAGGGTTCCTTGGATCACAGAACATCCTAGAAGATATCGGGGATGGAAAATGGGCATCCATATAATTATTTATAACACTCCCCCTTGGATGTCCATTATTTAAGTGAAGAGCTAAATCACGCCCACAAAAATACAAAAAACGCCCATAACCAATAAAGTAAAGTACGAAATTACCCTTTTCGAAAATCTAACTTCCTCCCCTCCCTTTCCCCTTTCTCTGTCGTGTTACCAAACTCTTTGTCCCTTTTCCTGGTCCACTGTCCAAACCGTTGACGGAAACATAACTACATCCCAGGCAACGAAGCACCAGACCCGCTACCACTTGATCCCACAAACATCAAACATCAAACATCCATGGCAGCAAAGAAGATGATCAACTTCAGCCCACCGTCGTCGAAGCGTACGCCAATGAAGGTATAACCGGTTCTGGGAGCCGGTTCTGCCATGGTATAACCGGTCCTAGGAGCCGGTTCTTCTATGGTATAACCGATCATGGGGCTGCTTCTTCCATGGTATAACCGGTCATGGGAGCTGGTTCTCCATGGTATAACGGTCCTATGGAACCGATCCACAAAACCGGTTTTGCCATGGTAGAACTGATCTACATAAACGGTTCCGTCCTGGTCGAACTGGTCCACTAAACCAGTTTTGCCATGGTAGAACCAGTTTCCAGGCTTGGTTTGCTAGTTCGACAAATTGTTTTCCGATCTTAATGTACGAGTAAAAGTTGAAAAGCATAAAGCGAATTGCACGATTAAAATACACGATTGTTGTTTGTTAGGTTAGAGTGGTGGTTTAGAGTGTTTAATTTAAGTCTGATCATATTAGTGTTTAAATAAAATTAGGGCATTTTAATCTTTTTAATTAATAGTGTGGGCGTTTTTTGTATTTTTGCGGGCATCGTTTAACAAACCCCTTATTTAATTACGCCTCATGACTACTAAATATTGGACTTGGCTTAGTAAAACTAACCACTAACATTAACATTAATAAAGCTAAATAATAGGCCACAATAGCAAATTAATTATGGCGCATTTGGTTGCTAAAGGACTTTGCATTCTGCAAGACTTGCCTCAATCCATATTCCTTTTCATTTCCACAAATTGAATTTTTTGTTACTTTCCTAGGCTACATATGATAAAGAATATGATATAGTGTTTTTATTTTGTTTAATGTTTTAAAACTAGGGTTAGACATATAGAGAACTATAGAGAAGAACAATTGTATCTTCTCTAATTTTATATAAAGAGGATATATAATACAATATGTAGGTAACTTGCTTGAGAAACAAGTAACTAATTACAATAGGAGTACACGACAACTAGTATATACAAAATTAAATACATCCACCATAATATTTCATAACAGTTTATTATTTTTATTATCATTTTCGTTGCCACCAAAAAAAGTCTATACATATACGCATATGTAATTTTAAACGTTCCATTCTAATTGCAAACTCATAAATAAGTCAATGACCGTAAGGCCAAGTAAAGAAAGATAAAGTGATACTCATTATCATTAATTGAAATACAAGGATAGAATACTTAAATAAGTAAAACAAATATCATAACAACCACCTATAAACTAGAGACGTGAGAAACTAAGTGGAGGAACACTTCATGATTGCTAATACTTAGCTGCTAACATCAACTACTAACTAGAAAATAGGTAACATTAACAAACTAACTTTGAATCACTAATTAGTCAAACAGAACCAAATAAGATCAACATTATTAAATTATGTAATAGACTAACTAAGTTCTTGACGATGTTGGTCATGGTTGTGTTGGTGCGGGTGGTGGCGGTGGTGGAGGTGGTGGAGGTTGTCGCAGCAGCTGCTTTAATTGTTGTTGATGGTTTATGAGTCGTTGTTGCTCCTGCTTCAGTTGTCGTTGTTTTTCTTGGAATAGTCGCACTTGTTGTAATTTATAGCGTTCGAGTGGTTGTTGTTGTGGTAGTCGATCTTGACCTTGTTGTTGTTGTAGGTCTTCATGTTGTTGGCTCATAATCTGAGCTACGAGTGATACAGCCCCAGTAGCAATGATTGCAGTAGCAGGATCATTGTTTGAAGTTGGAGGTTGAGAAGAAGATGAAAGATGATCAAGTTGTTGTTGTTGATGATCAGAAGAAGAAGAAGAAGGTTGATGATGATCAAGTTTCATCATTTGATTAGGGTTTTCATCAAATGTATTGTTACTACCACTTTTATCATCAATCTTTCTCTTTGATTATTATTAGGGTTTTCATCCTCCATTATTTTTTATTGCTTTGATTGATCAATCAAATTAGGGAGGTTTTTTTAATCTTTTGATTGAATAAAAATGAAGTTTGTTTGTTGGATATTACTCTAACTCTAGTAAATATAGTTAAGAGGATCTTGGATCTTCTTGAACAAGCTAAGGGAATTTTCTTTGTTCTGCAAATGAAAGAAATGCCATTTCATTCTCCTTTTAAAGGATAAGACTTTGTTGGTTATTTATAGTTATTTTTTAGGTTTAGTAATCACAAGAGCTATATTAAATTAATTTGCAATTTTATTCTAGTAAATTAATTTGCATGAAAGAAATGCCATTTTACTCTAGTAAATTAATTTGCATGAATTGTTGAATTTTAATTTAAATAGTGAAGTTTCCATCATTGATTATTTAGTACTCCCTCCGTTTTTTTTAATATGCATGCATGTTTCGCCAATTTAGGGTGTTTTTTTAATTGGTATGTTAGTACACCTTTTCATATAAGGTAGGGTGCACAATTAATGCTTGCATTGATATTCTCAAAAATGGGCCCCACCATCAGTTTTAATTACTCTCAACCACTCTTAATCAGTCCATTTAATACTCCCAACCACCTCTAATTAGCCCGTTAAAAAAACTTAACCTAAATATTTAAACCCTTCCCACCCATTTGCACGCCACTGTCTCATCTCTCACCTCTCATCTCTCATCTTTCTTTTCTTGAAGCTTCTCATTCTAGATCTGGTTTATCCCATTGATAATCTCTTGCAATTTCGGCTACATATCTCCTTCTCTTATTTAACAAAACGAATATGAGTTCCTCTTTTTGTCTGAAATTCACACTTGTTGACATATGAAACCCTAGATCTGGGTTTCTTTGCGTATCTTCATCAAGTTCAAAATTGGGGCTTAAGATCTTCCTCAAGCTTTTCAGGGTTTAAAAAGCGACTCTTCATCAAGCTCTTCTCAGTTCATATTGCGGTTTAAGATTCGTAAAGGTTTGGCTTAAGTTTTGTTAAATTTCTTGAAGATTTAAATGAAACTGTAGATCTTGGGTAATTTGTGAATATATATCGGTTAGTAAATTTTTGTAGGGTTTTCGGTTGTTTAAATTGATGAACCCTAGTTCTTCACATTATTCGGTTTTTCATGAAACCCTAATGCTTCACTATTAATCGGTTTTACATTTAACCCTATTTCTTGACAATTGTCAGTTAATTTATAAAAAAATAAAGGTATTCTTGGGGTTTTTTGTTTTTGCTTGTAGATATGTTAAATATTGTAGGTTTTGGTTGAGTATTCTAAAATCTGTCTAACTCTCTTTTTCTGAAATTGCGAATTCTGTTTTTGGGGGAATTTTTTTGCTAAAAAAACCCTACATCTTACAAATCAAATGTGAATCAAATAGTTTCTGGTAGAAGTAGAAGGAGAAGGAGAAATGTTAAACCTTCGACATCTAATTTGTTGGTTACTGTGGTTCCGGATTCTGATCCGATGACATGTATGTTCCTCATACCCCCGAACATGAGGCGTATCTAGATAGTTCCTGTGAAGTTGAGGCGCCAAAAAAAAGGTTTGCAAAGGGGGGCCTTCCAACGAAGGTTATTACCCTAAACCTCAGCAGCAACTATTGGTTCATGTGGATCCAAACCAAAAGCAGCAACCTATGGAACCAAATGTCATTGGGCCTTCGTTGGTTTCTAAGGAGGAGGTTTATGAACTTCTTCATGGTTGGATTCCATGTTTGAGGCCTGAGCATATGAGCTAAGTATTTCTAACCTACTGGTGTTGCTGCTGATAAGTTGTTCATATTTTGTATATTGTTTCCTAATATGCTTTAATGAATCCTAATACGCTTATATGATCATGCTAGTATGCTTTAATGAATCTTATTATGCTTCTATGTTTATCCTAGTATGTTTTCATGAATCCTATTATGCTTCTATGTTTATCCTAGTATGTTTCTATGTTTATCCTAGTATGTTTTCATGAATCCTATTATGCTTCTATGTTTATCCTAGTATGCATTAATAATCCTATTATGCTTCTATGTTTATCCTATTATGTTTTCATGAATCCTATTATACTTCTATGTTTATCCTAGTATGCATTAATAATCCTATTATGCTTCTATGTTTATCCTAGTATTTTCTATGTTTATCATAGTATGTTTTCATGAATCCTATTATACTTCTATGTTTATCCTAGTATGCTTTAATGAATCCTAATATGCTTTATTGAATTCTAATATGCTTATATGATCATGCTATAGTATGCTTTAATGAATCCTATTATATTATGCTTCTATGTTTATCCTAGTATGCTTTAATGAATCCTATTATGCTTTAATGAATCCTAATATGCTTATATGATCATGCTAGTATGCTTTAATGAATCGTAATATGCTTCTATGTTTATCCTAGTATGCTTTAATGAATCCTATTATGCTTCTATGTCTATCCTAGTATGCTTTAATGAATCCTATTATGCTTCTATGTTTATCCTAGTATACTTTAATGAATCCTATTATGCTTCTATGTTTATCCTAGTATTCTTTAATGAATCCTAATATGCTTATATGATTTTTGGAAATGGTTTTGGCCTCATAGCAAAGACCTGAGGATAGGTTGATCATTTTTCCACCAGATTTGTTAGGGTGTTTAACAATAAAACATTGATAAGAACAAGTGCTACGAAACACCCTATAAATCTGATGAGGCAATTTGAAACACCATAAATCCCAATGACGATACACAAATGTTTTCAAACATCCTTTGCAAAAGTTTAAGTTACCAAAAGATTTTCATATTAATTCTATTTTCACCTAGCTTGATATTCAGCTATTGTTTTCCTTTTTTTACACTGAAAGATGTTCAACTTACTAATTTCCTTCATATTTTATACAAAAAGTAACCAAAAAAACAATAAAATACCATTTCATACTTGACTTTGCATGCAAAAGTTGATGTTCTTATATCCCTTCTGTTTTGTTGATGATGTTCATATTTGTTGGTATTCTGCTTGCCAAAACCCTCCTACTCTTGTGTGTGTAACCAAATTAGTGCCTCTTCAATGACCTCTCTTAGTACTTGTACTTGCAAAGGTAGTAGACCTCTAGATTCTAACTCGGCCTTATTGACATGAGAATGAACATAATTGTTGTTTCCTTACTTTTAAAATATCAATCTTCATGTATTGTAAGCTATACCATACACACCAACTTTTTTGGATGAAATTCCTCATAAGATTTCTGGACAGCCTCTAATAGTTCCATAATTGTGTTTGGCCTTTCTTTGTATTGTAATGTTTCCAATGCGTTGAAAAACCCTAAGTCCAATATATTTAAGTATGGATTGTTTGGTGGCTGTTGGATTAAATGGAACTCAAATCCATTTTGTCTGCTAGCTGCCACCCATTATGGGTCAGTTGCTGTGATGTGAGGTTTCGCATTATCTTGTTGTATGTAGATTACTTTGCTTCTATGAGGTGGCCATGATTGCTGGCAGCAACTCATTTATTAGCATTTCCCTCATCCTGCCCCTTAAAAAAGACAAAATTGCTTTAGTTTCAAGTGTTCCCGTTTCCCGATTTACACTATTTCTCTGAGCAGCAACTTGTTCGATGAATGGAAAACCCCCTACTTTTCCATCCCATGTGCATTACCCTAGCATGTTGTTTGAAGGTCTCCTGACGGTTGAAAAAAATTACCTTAACTATATGTCGCTTTGATTTCATTTGTCTGTGTGGGTTTGGTTCGTTGGGACCCAAATAATATTTCTCGGATGCTTGCTTCATATAAAACCATTTTTCGTCGATAAAATTGAACATGACTTTAAATTTTGGTTAAGCAGCAACTGGATCTTATTCGATGAAATCTAAAATCCACTTCACCCTTTGTTTCATATTTGCATCAGTGAGTGTGGGTTTGGCTACATTTGTATGTGGTCTAATCTTGCCCTTCTTCACTAATTTCCAAACTGTTGAAGTAGTGAGATCTAATTTGTTTGCAACGTCCCTCAAACATGTTCTATGTTGTAATGGGATGCTTGTTAGCATTTCCTCTGTTAAGTATGTTGACTTTCTGTCCACTGATGTTCCTGTCATCTTCTTCTTCACATTGAGCTTCACATTACTTCTGATTTGTTCCTTGGCAGTTTTCCAGATTCGAGAAATTACTCTTATGTCGACACCCTAATTTGCAGCAACTTCTAAGATGGTCCCGTGCTTAAGTTCTAGTCCCTGTGCCTTTGACATCAGAAATTCAGCAACCCGTTACCTTTCATCGTCCGTTAACCAGTGCCGATGACGAGATTGCTGCAATACGTTGAGTTCATCATTTATGATGATAAAATTATGGTTCGAGGCCTCCATAAGGTAAACCCCCCGGTTTTTCTTTAAGGTTGACTGATGATGAGAGGGAATGGGGCTGAATGGCTGCTGTTGATGGAGGAGGAAGGGAGAAGAATTGTAGTCAAGTTTCAGAAATGAAATGAAGTCTAACTTAGGCTAATTTATAAGGTTGTGTAATTAGTGGCGCCAAACACATTTGGCAATGATTTTTTTGGTTCCCCCCCCCCACAAAAATTTTACTTCATTCTATGTTTAAATGTAATAGGTGGGCCAGCCATAGTTTAGAAAGTGGCGTCCAATTAGTTTGTAAAATGGATCCTTAATTTTTTTGATTAATAAAGTCTTGCATCAAATTTTGTTTTCTCTTTCTTACATTTACTCTTTCTCTTTCTTACTTTTAGTCTTTCTCTTTCTTACTTTTTAGAATTTCTTTGGTCCTAGTGCAAACCCTTAGGTGTATATTAAAAAAAACAGAGGGAGTACCACAATACCACTTATATATGTGCCATTTATATCATTGATGGTTAATCATAAGACCAACATTTCTAATTAAGTATAGTCGACCAATAAAAAACAATAGCAAACAGTTTTAGTAATTTTGCCTTCAACGTGAAGTTATATGGAGTGTGTTGTGCTTGTCAACCTTCGTTAAATCTTGATCGTGCCGCAACCAATGGTTACAGTTACAATAGATCAATCAGGAATCAAAAAATCATGCACCATAATTGCACCACCAAGTTCTCGTGTCAACAAACTGATTTTGAGGCAAATGATAGCGACAAGATTGAAACATGCCCCTTTCAAGCAATAGAGTTCTAAGTACTTTGCATGATTTCACGCTCCTAAACTTACATTTAGGTTCCATTTGATCGATACATAAGATTTACCACAAAATGGTAGTAAATAGTTTTCTCAAAATTGAAAAATATTTTCATTCATAAATTTGGTGTTTTATGGGGGATAATTTATCTCATGACACCTTTTGGAACCGAGAAAAATAATTTAGTCAACCAAGTTATCCCTTACTATTAGATTAATCTATATTTCTAGGCCTTAATTTATTATTGCATGGATGAAACTTGAACAACATATTTTTAAAATTTATCAAACTATATCATATTTATACTAATATATTGAAAAACGTTCTTAACAAAGTATATGTACCATGTGGAACCATCAATCATTACACCTAATCACTACTCAAACACTATCATGCGGTCATTGGCAACCATGATACATAGAGAAAAAAATCAAACACTAGAGTCCTTACTTACCATCTTACCTAGCTATAAGCCTATAAGTAATATATATATTAATATTCAAGTCACGCATATATATTAGAATTGTGTAGGTAATAAATGTAGTTCACCATATGTCACCATCTCTTTTTCAATAAGATTATACAAATAATTTCAATGAATAGGTTTGAATTCACAACCTGAAGTACGACATAAAACGATCTAACCATCACTCCACCACTATTATTATATTGTTTCTCTCCTCAAAATCAGTGATGGTATATGAATTTCTTATTAGACCTTATTCGACTTTGGTTGTGTTCTTTTCAACTTATATTTGCTTATTTAAACTTACATGAACTTATCTTAACTTATCTTTATTTGACCTTATTAGATGAAACCTTATTCGACTTTATTCGATTCGATGTTATTAGACCTTATTCTACCATATTCGCCCTTATGAGAACTTATAAAGACTGAAAATCATTTGAAATGAACGGACCTTTATTAGACCTTATTTTACCTTCTTAGATGAAACCTTATAGACTTTATTCGATTTTATTCGACATTATCCAACCTTATTTCACTTTAATTCGATTTTATTAAATCTTATTCGACCTTATTTTACCTTATTCGACCTTATTAGATTTTATCCGAATATATTTTTTAACTGATAAGAATTGAAAATAAGTTGAAAAAAGGACAAAAATCATACTCCCTCTGTTTTTTTTAATATGCACATTTCTCTATTTTAGGGTGTTTTTTTAATTGGTGTCTTTCTACCTTTTACCATTAATGGAAGGTTGGTCCACCTAATTATTACACTTCTCTCCTACTTTTTCTTTCCTTCTCTCTATCCTTTTAACTTTTTCCTTACTTTTACTAACCTTCTCTCTTACTTTTGCACTTTTTCCTTGATTCTAGTGCAAAACCTTAGATGCATATTAAAAAAAAACGGAGGGAGTAGATTTTAATCTCCTAACATGCTCTCTATTTGTTAAAAGTTTGTTCACCACCAAATTAAACAAGGCTAATGACATCATATCCCTAGGTAGTTGGAGCAAACTACTTCCTCCGTTTTTTTAGTCGCTACACTTTCCTTTTTAGGAAGTTTAAAATTAATGGCTACACTTCTCCTTTTTCCCTTATTAGTAACTTTTTCTCTCTATTTCTCTCCTACCACTTTTTCTTACTCACCAAAGTTTTGCCTAGGAGTCCGTGAAATGAGAAGTGTAGAATTAAAAAAACGGAGGAAGTATATTGTTTATATAGGTCCGTACGATCAATGATTTACCCGATTAAAAGGTATTCTGAGCCTTCTGACTAAACTGATTAATGGTCAGTCATTGGATTCTAGTTTATGTCAGTATCTTACTGCCAGTTTAATAAATTAACCAAATCAACAAAAATTAGGGTTGAATATTTGTCATCTCATCCGAGATGCATGGATTAATTAATTATTCAGGTAGTATATAGTATGATCAGCAGTGTCTGTATATACATGGCGCTCAACAACTTATTTGGCCACAAATTTTGGGTCTCGGTTTCGGATGTGGACCTTACCATTTATTTAATATGGATTGGCGTCAAACTATTTGCATGGACATGCGAGATGCGAATACTGTTAATGCCCTGGTTTGCTACAACCGACAATTGCCCAACTTGGACAACTGTGTTCTTTGTTATGACTTATGGATTTATGAAGATGCTCTAGACTCAAGAGTCAAGATCAATTTATATTACTCCACTTCAATAGGACAATAATACTACTCTCTTCGTCTTACTAAGTTTTTCCCATTTTTTGATTATATGTAATGTATAAAATAATAAAATAGAAATAATTTTGTAGGTCGGAGGGAGATTAGTAATGACAGAGATTTGAACCTTATGACATGTCAACTCCCCTTCTAACTATATACGTATACAATAGAAAAATAAAGTTGTCTGTTCTTTTTAATTTATTTTTGTTTAACTTAATTTATCTGAGGATTTTTTGGTAAAAACTACCTTTTATAATGGACATTATAGCTTTAACTACCTTTTTATAATTTTTTTTAGTTTAACTACCTCATATAATTTAAAGTTATAGGTATCACTACCAAACCAGTTTCAGGCGTATATTTTCTATGACCAAAATACCCTTTGGTGGTTTTCAGGCCTCTTAAACTATTTTCCGCCAAATATCACTCGTCTTTCTCCCTTCATTCAAGCACAATTGACAAAATTGAAAACCCTAATTTGTGAATTCTGTGGAAATCAGATAATTGTTTCAATTGAAGTTTGAATTGGGGAAAAAATCGTCAATCAGGGAGCTTGAACATCAGTGCTTACAGTGATGCATCCCAAAATGAAGGAGGCAAGTGAAATTAGGGTTTTCCTTTGCGTATAATGAAAATCAATTAGTATTTTAAATTGAAAATCAAATTGGGAAGGAATCATAAAATAAAAGGTCAAAGGTGGTCGCCGGAATATCGGCTGCCCAATGTGGTCGCCGGAATCTGGGTTTGCCAAAAAAACGCCCAATTGAAAATTTGGGCACTTCATTCACGAATTAATGCCCAAATAAATGGTTAATTGAAAAGAATCTTTAAATTTCCCCCAATTTGATGAATTAGGGATGGATTGAATGAGAAAATCGAAGGAAAATTGGGGGGAAATGAAGAAGATGACGAAAAACCACTAAAATTTGGCCTGAAACTGGTTTTGGTAGTGATACCTATAACTTTAAATTATATGAAGTAGTTAAACTAAAAAAAATTATAAAAGGTAGTTAAAGCTATAATGTCCATTATAAATGGTAGTTTTTGACAAATAACCCTTTATCTGAACTTTTTTTATCTAATCTGAACTTAGTAGACCTTATTCGACCTATTCGGCTTTATTAGATTAAACCTTATAAGACGTTATCTGAACTTATAAAGATTGAAGATAAGTTGAAAAAACGGACCCTAATGATTAACCATTAGCGGTTAAGAAAAGGACAACCAGTTGCTAATGGTCTTATCTTTATTATAATTGAAAACTTATAATTCCTCTGTCTCTTTTTAATTGCAACAAAGGGGGTATTATTTGTGAGACATAAAAATCCCTTTGTTGAATTTCAAAAAATGGAGGAAGTATAATTATATAAAAGTTAATGCTTGAGTTTAGTCATTTGGAACAACATATCGAGAGTTATATTGGTTGATTAACCACCGTCCGTGTTCAAGATCGTCCACCATGTAACTTGTTTTTTAATCATTTGTAAGTTTTGTTTGATTAGATTAATTGTTTATATTGGTTGTTTGACCACTAATTGTTTGCGAGTATGTTTGACAAAGTCTATTGTAGGTGTTGCCTATTTAGTTTAAAATGAAAAGAAAAACCAAAAGTAGTTTAGAGGCTTGTATAATATACTTCTTAATTAAGGAAAAGACGACTTTTAGCTACCCAAAAAGTTACTCAAACTTTTTTGTTGTTGTTTAACCACTTGCAAAAGCCAAAATGCAATGAAAAAGTTATTCAAGAGTCAGCTCCAATCAGCTTAGTTCAGTTAATGTTAATTCAATTCAACTCCTTTCAGACAAAAAGAACAGAGCTTAAGTTAGTGAACGGTTTTGTTTATAAAAATTAACACCATATATGGAATCATTGAGTTATTGAACATAATATAAAAAATGTTCGTTTGTTTTGTCTATCACAATTCTAAAATGCTACCAAAGTACTTGGTTGCATTAAAAAGCGTGGATAGTGAAATATCATTCATAAGTGAAAAGAGTTTAAATATGCCCGGTGAAATTTCAGAGGGACAATGACATTCGACCTTTGTTCTACACCAAAAGACACTACATTCGCTAGCATGAGCTACACTATTGCCATCCGTACACTAATGAGACCGTGAAATACACGTAAAATATTTACATGAAATAAGGGTATTTTTGAAGACCGCGTCCAAAATCAAAGAGGAAAATTTCTCCGTTAAAGAGTCTTCAAACAATGGAGACCAATTATATATCATGTATACGCATAACTATAGAATTTAGAAGATGAAGTTTCAGTTTAGTATTTCGAGTTACTATGTATATCGTCTCGGAAATACATTAATGTAAGGTAAGATGCTATTAGGTAATATGTGCACTACTAACGCTACTTGCCCTCTCTACATTATAAGGTAAGATGTTAAAGATTGTAATTTTTGGATGTTTTCGGAGTAAAGCTCTTTAAGGGGTTGTTTGATCCCCTCATCTGAGAGGTAAAAGCTATGATGATTGAACTAATCTAACATCACATGAGATACGTATGATTCCAGTGCGAATATTTGCAAAACCTTAGCTTTTGATTGATAAACCTTAACTTTTCATTCGTAACACTTAACTTTTGACTACAAAACCTTAACTTTTACTCAATTGCTAACCTTAACTTTTAATTACAAAATCTTAACTTTTAGTGAGCTATATTTAACTTTTGTTTAAGAAACTTTAACTTTTTGGTCAGAAGCTCAGGGCTGTGCAATGAAGGATGCAAGTTCTTATGTGGGACTTGGGCTTTGTACTGATCTACAATAGATTTAGTAGACCAAATCTATATTACACTTTCTAAAAAGAAACGAAAGAAGTACTAACATTCAATTAGAATAAACTAGATTTCCTAATCCATCGGAAAACTTCTTAATGAAGAAATCAATTCATGTACTACTACTAAAACATAGATTTGCATAAGATCAAAATATGTTTATTTCCCAATAACACCTTTCTAGAAATCTCTAATACTCCTATTACTATATTCTATAGGCCTCTATACACATTATTGTACACTTTTACAAGTAGTACCAAGTGTACCACTACACAGAAAAAAAAGGCCGAAAGCAAACAACATATAAAGTTATTCGCACATGCAAAATTAGTTCAAACACCACTTTGAAAAAATATGACACTTCAATTTCTGCGTGGCTTTTTTCCGCCGTAAGCTTCTTTACACACTGACATCGGTTTTTGCGATGGTAGACACAGCTGAGACTTCGGTGGACATCCCAACAGACAATTATCTCCAAAACTTCCGATCACCGGAGATTCTTTAAAGAATCCCGCCGGCGGAGACCCACTTAAGTAATTTCCATCAAGATACAATCTTTTTAAATTACCCTTTTTACTATACTGCAACGGGATTGGTCCACGTAAGCGGTTGTACCGTAACGACAGTGAGGCTAATGTAGGATATTCCGAAAAATTCACCGGTAAATTCCCTTCTATTTTATTATACCCCAAATCAACGGCTACTAATGAGCTGTACCCATTATCAGGCTTCCAGATCTCGACACGTGTAAAGCTGTTATTGGAGAGGTTGATTTGTTGCAAACCCGGTAGTCGGAATAACCATGGGGGTAAAACTCCGGTGAACGAGTTGGCACTGAGTTCAATCGTTTCTATCTGAGTTAACTCGGTAAAAGAGGATTCCGAGATTGACCCTGATAGTGAACTGGCTTTGATTGCGAGTTGGTGTAAGTTTGGGGGTAGTTTGGGGATTTTACCAGTGAATTTGTTGAAGCTGAGGTCAAGCCTGGTCAAATGAGAGAGAGAGGAGAGGGTATAAGGGAGTTGACCGAGAGGGAATTACCAGAAAGGTCAAGCTCTTGGAGTGAGGTAAGGGTATTGAGTAAAGAAGGGAGAGGGCCAGAAAAGTAATTGTACCGGAGAGAGAGTGATTGGAGGAGAGAGAGTGAGGAGAGAGAAGATGGGATGTTGCCGTGAAAAGAGTTTTGACCAAGGTCAAGGACAACGAGTTGAGTGAGTTGGGAGATTAAAGGGGTGAGTTTACCTGAGTAGTTAACTGAGTCAAGTGTGATGGATGTAACTCGGGTTGAGTTAAATGAGCAAGTGAGTCCACATAGGAAGTGGGTTCTTCTTGGAGTTGTACATGGGTCAGGAGGAGAAATCCCATGATTGTATGCATGATGATGGTGGGATGGATGTTGGTTTGATGGCGGATTTGAATGCTTTTAAGGCGGCGATGTCGCCGATATCGGTGGAGGAAAGGGAGAATGAGAGGTGGAGGAGGAAATAGAGGAGAGAGTGTATATGGTGGTTGTGGTGGTGGTGAGGTTTAACCATGATGAGTGAAGTTTAGAGGGAGATATGAGGTTATAAGAAATGGGGTTGAATTTATATAAGAGGATCTTGTTTTAATTTTACAAGGTGGAATGCACTAAAACCATGACCAATGATGTATGGTACACATAATTTATAAGGGTTGTATTTTTATGTTGTGTGTTTTAAGAACCGGGAGTTGAGGAATGGGGTAGTGTTAGTTGAATGTAACACCCAAGTTTACTTGATGATAATAATCCAAGTTTTTGTGGGTCTCATTGAGTCATTGTTCATATCATTATAGGTTGGTATTGTGGGAGATGTGATGATTTGATTTTGAGTTGAGATCATTGCTTTTATACATGTGTAGAAAGTGTTTTTAATGGATTGTTTAATTTCCTCTTATTAGGGATAATCACAAGTTCAGTTTCGCCGAGTAATACTCGATTTAGCAATAAATGATGCTCTTTTTTTTGTTATGAGGTTAAATTTCACTACGGTCTACGATTACTTCGGAATAGAGACTTTCTTATCCTTTCCTCCCAACTTTTTAAAAAGATGATCAGTTAAGGTTGCTAGTTAACCCGCAACACATTTAAGTCTTTTCACCAAAAGAAAAAAGCCCATCAAACTCCATTGTAGGTCAATATGGTTAAGCCTGAAGTAGCTCAAAACAATCTCAATTCGTTGAATCCACTTCCCTTTTATTTGACCTAAGGTATAATATTTCTATTGTCGATTTTTTTTGCTTAGATTAAATGAAGATTAAGTTTTGAGTCAAACTTAAAGCTCATTGGCGGTATATGTTTTGGTCTCTATTCTAGTTTGAATTATAAAAGCCTATTTAGGCCAAATTGGCCAGATTTTGACTACGTAGTTGAAAACTTTAAAATTATGTTATTCTCGACGAACCTCTCATCATAAACTACTATAATACTCTATTTCTTTGTAAGATGAATATAAACTTGTGTAGTACTTATATCCTTTTCAAGTTTCAACGCAAGACAATTACATACATCTATATGGTAATCATTTACGATTATTTACTCCACATAGTACATAATAATGGCATGCTATGACAAAGATTAAAATGAAAGCAACTTTATCACTCTCTACAGTAATTTATCCTTAATTGGCTATTCTGAATGGTAGATTGCATTATTGTCATTATTTTTCATCTCGTAAAGGAATATTGTTAGGTGCATTATCTTTTCCAAAATGAATCATTTACAGCCAAAATAATTTCATTCTCTCATGAATTTGCAGTTTTGTTGTAGTAGGTAACATCTTTGTTGTTGGCTATGTGACAAAAAAATGAGCAATAAGAAGAGCAAACAACTCCTAGTTTGGGCTAGTATACATATAAACCAAAACAGAACTCGTAGAGCCATGGAATCTTATCTTTCACAATCACCAAATCAATTTGTTAACAGCTGTTTGATGATCTGGTGTTGTCTATATACTGCTATAATTTAAACTTCACCAAGGGCTTATTTCAAACAAAGTCATACTAAAGTAACAATATTATCTTTTGGTTCAAGACTTCAAACAATAAAAAACCTTTTTATCTAAATATGAGCGGCTTTCCCTTTCTTTTTCTTTATTGACAACATGTGTTGATGTGTGGCTTATATATTACTAGCACTTTAGAGGCTGAGATAGATGCTTAGTTGGAATTTGAATAAAATGCAATCAAACCAGTTAGTAGATTGGAGAAGTGGGGATAAATTATTATTTTTAGATTGGTGGACGTGCGCTATCAGTCGGGTTCTCGCGTATGTCAACCAAGATTAGTTTAGCATGTAAATAGGGAAAGAATAAGAATTTGTCTTTTAAGTGTTTTAAGTGGCATAAGATTGTAAGATACCTTATCACTGGACCAAGTACTACTCGATGAAAAGAGAAATTAACGTATTTTGTTATTGCGAGGAGACAGGTTGTTCTACACTTGGATAAATTTGTATTTTGAGAGGGAAACTATCAAAAAAGTGATCAAAATAGAAAAGATAGATTACATTAGGGTTACATACTTATATGGTATAAATTTTCCAAATTAACATATGATCTGATGTTCTTACATAATGTTGCCACTTTGAAGATGCCAAGGAGCTCTTTAATTTAATGAAAGACGACACATAATGGTCGGAGTTCTTGTCCGTCGACGTCAACCCCTTCTAAGAGCTACAGAGTTTCATCGGAGATGTTAAAATTTGATTTTTTTTAATGCATTGTTATGTGGCCTTGTGGCTTTGGTTTTTACTGAGTATCGGTTTTTTCTGATTTTTTTGGGGTTAGAATCCAAATCTCTTCCAAATTTTTTGTAGCACTCTTGTTTTACTCATTGTAACTAGTTGTTGATATCATAGGATCCATCATTTAGTAAGTCAAAGTTCAATATCTCTATTATATAAGTGAAGAGGTGGGGTGGACACCAAAAAGAAAAAAAAGAAAAAGAAATAAAATAAATCAATAAGTTTATAAGAATTAATTTTTATTTCCAAATTTAGCCGTGATTTTTTAATAAGATGTTCAAAACTTCTAACTAAAATATCTAAAAACCTACAAAGTAAAAACAATTTTAAAAAATACTGACGATTATATTTTATTGAGATCTATAAATGACCACCCACTTTGATATACTTTTGAAATTTTTTATTTTGAAATACATGAGTAATTGATTGTTCGTGAGCGAAGGAACATTTGATTAAATTGATCATGATAAAATATTTTAGCATGAGTGAAAATACTATGATAAAGTATTTTCAAGTACTTTTGAATTTTTCTCATCCCATGGACAATGATCAAAAAATACCTACCGAGTACTCCTTCGTTCCACAATGTTATACCCATTTGAATAAGGGAAAACCAAGAGCAATAGAATCATGAGAGAATCTTATGTTTATTTTAATAATTTACAGTCTTTTTTTGTCCCTTATTAGAAAAAGTAAGAGAGAGAGATCAAATGTGGAACCATTAAAGACAAATGAGAAAGGTAGGAAATGCTAGATATTGTTGGGAAAATGGGAGAAAAATGTATATAAATAGAAAAGTTTATATGCAGATATCTTTTTGAACGCCTTAAAACGGAAAAAGGGTATAACATTTTGGAACGGAGGGGAGTAACTATATAACAAAAGTTGTGTTGATGGTGGTGAGGTAGGAGGTTTTCAAAGAAAAATGAGCCAAAATGAATTTAACTTGAAAACAAAATATGTTGTGTCCTTCACATTTTATCTCGTATTACAATAGGCAAACACACATCACATGCAAATAAAATTAGGATTTTTTGTTCAAAGTCAAATTTTTTTGACGTTTTTCGAAAACCCCACCTTAATGAATTTTTCTTTAAATTTCACCTATCATTCCAAATTTATTATTAGAAGCTCCACCACTTAATGATTTTGTTAGAATTTCGTTAACAAGATCGTGAAGTCGCCCCATATGCATTTTATTATTAGTTTACGCCGAAATTAAAGTCAATTTCATCAATTTAAAGAGCAAACCTCAACAAATTTAGAGCAAATTTAAATCAAATTATCACTATTTGGAAAGAATTGCAACTATCTTCAAGTGCCATTTTGTTAACAAAATGTATATGGAACCCACTAACGGTTTGTTAATGAAGTGACAAAAATTGTTGAAGTGGTGGGTTTTAATATAAATCGTAGTTGGTAGGTGGAATTTTGAAAAAATCATGAAAGGTGGAGTTTCTAAAAACATGAAAGTAGGAGGAAGAACGATCCATAAAATTATCTACTGTAGAGATTATAAAATTTCATAATAAAATTATTGCCGCACGCATCGCGTACATAGAAATCTAGTATGCAATCAGCTAAGAAGAGTGGCGCATACGTAATACATGAAGTGTGAACTGACGGTTTCATTATTTTTTTGTAATTGGTTTTGCCATTTGAATCAGGATAAGGGCGATATATAATTTTGATGGTGGAGAAATTTTGATATGGAGATGTAAAGAAAAATGATTAGGTAGGGGCATGTTAAAAAAGGTCCTTCACCATGTGCTAGCCCGTTGACAATTTTTCGAAGACTTGTCTTGTTTGGGCTATGACTCGCTCGACTT
Source organism: Patellifolia procumbens (assembly GCA_947645195.1). Classification (NCBI taxonomy): domain Eukaryota; kingdom Viridiplantae; phylum Streptophyta; class Magnoliopsida; order Caryophyllales; family Amaranthaceae; genus Patellifolia; species Patellifolia procumbens. The sequence goes on from CANSGD010000044.1 coordinate 761,308, forward strand.
TGAGTTGCCTACTATGACAAGTCTCTGTGCACTTATGAAAGGGGTATTTAATAAGAGTGAGAGATAGTGAATTGCCAGAGCATCCTCCCAAAAAAGATAATAGGATCAATTTCGCCTTTACGCCGTGACTCCTTATATACAAAAAGAAGAAGAAGTGATATTTAATTACTTGATGGCTTCCTCCTCTAGATTCTTCCTAAATAGAGAGGTTGAGGGTAATGATATTTTTTCTAGATAAAATAAGGTAATAGTTTGCTATTAAAACAAATTAGTGACATTTGATACTTTACACAAAATATATTACTTTAAATGTTTTCGAATTTGTTCACATGCTTTTGAGATGAGACCTTAGGGTTAACCTCAGCCTAACATCTCAAGCTGAAACCCGAGTTCGAGTTGTGCCTATTCGAGCTATGATTTGATTAGCTAGTTGAGCTCAAGTTTTTTAGAGTAGGCCCTGTTCATTTTTCTTTTGTGAACAGTAAGGAGAAAGACTATGTCGACACTTAGTTGCATATTTTTAGTCATTTCAAATCCTAAATAAATGGGACAAAAGTCACTTTTGTGTGAATACCAAGAACTTCACCAAGAGGGGGGACAAATGGCAAATTCCTAGAGACATCTTAAGGGTAAGTTTGTGGACCACCAATTTTACAAATACCATCGACACTGATACACTAAGATCATTTTCTTTGGGCTGGATTATATAAATTAATTTCAGTTTTGTCTAATCCTGTTTAGTCGGCTCTTGCTGAGTTAGGAATTCGGTCGGTTCAATCGTTCCTTAATACAATTTAGTCAGTCCAAATGAATAGAGCCTAGATTAAATTTTTTAACCACCTAATAGATCTTTAAATCATCTACTCATTTCAACCGTATTTTCCCCCTCAAACTCACTTGATCTCCAACCTTTTGCCATCAAACACCATTTTTTTTCACTTGGCAAACTCACATGGGTCATTGCTCCATAAACATGCAGTTAGACTCAAAATTTTGATACCATAGTCTTTTGATCTTAAAGACTCACCCAAAACTTTAGATGAAACTTACAACATTAAAGATACATTTTGTTTTGTCAAACTGCCAATAAACTTGCCTAAACTAAATTGTGAACTAATGCCTATACGTCACAAATTTAAATCCCCATCAAAGACACTTTAGAAATTGGGATTCACCTTACCTTTCTTTTACTTTTAAAGAGTCTGGTATGTTTATGGTATGGATTAACATATGAGGAGTTTGTATATTTTTAGTCCTATTTTATTCAGTTTAATTTAATTACAATCATCTCATCATAATTTAAATTGAGTTTATTTCAACTCTATTCAATTTAAGGATATCCAACTAAATACATATAGTTTCCTTCAAATCAATCCCTATGAATTTATTCAAATCGAGGAGAAATGCTCGTAACTTTAAAAAAATACCATAACCAAATTGGTTTTAACTTTCGTTACAAAGTCCCTTTTTCAAACGATCTCGAAATCTATTCTCATCCTAGCTACCACAAGTCACAACACAAGGTGCCGTGGAGTTGTTGAGTCGTTGACTTCAACTTCTCTAGCATAGTAGCTAGAAACATAATCATCTTCTCATTTCAACACTCTCAATTAGTCAATTCCCTCTTCCACTCATGAATTCCAAACTCCAACTCCTCTTCACATTCACCACCACAACCATCCTTCTCTCCACCACTACTTCCACCGCAACAACAACCGCATACCCCTCCACTTACGGCCAAGAATCATGTGGATTCACTAGCTCCGCCAACCTCACTCCTGAAAACAGAGACACATACGGTAATGGAAGAATTATCGACATCACTCACCGTATT